>CAXHUL010000742.1:0-42021 GCA_964019695.1 Loripinus fragilis
AGGCATCAATACACAAACGCGCACGAATACATAACAAAAACAAGACAGAAATAACATAAATGATCCGCAAAAGAAGCACTGCCTTGGAACGGTCAGTAAATTTTTTTTACTGGAGGGCTTAAACTGATTTCACTGCGCACCAACCTTACCCTTTTTTTCTGATTTGGACCAAAACACATAGATGTTTGACTTGCACGAAAGACTCCTAACTTATCAATGCATCATCTCCTAGAACATATAAATCAAGATATAAAAAGGAGATATAGCAAAGATACACTGTATGGACTCAACAGTAAATAAAACTGAATACTAGAGCAAAAGAAATCCAACAGGTAAGCCCTGTTGGGTCTGATTACAGCCAAAGCATCAGACCCCTAATATCTCATCAATAGATAAGTCTTGAAGTCGGAATCGTCACAGAGTCTGATAAATATCAGGCACCAACCTGATTAAGACTCGCTTAATATTGATAATCCTTATAGCCCACTGAACTTCAGTTAATAAGGCGAATTCCTTAGATACTGAAGCCCCCCTTTTTGGACTTGTCCATTACAAGTGGCATAGTTTTATCTAAAATGTATGATAATTCATACAATTTTAATTCTAAAATAGATAAATTCCCATTTCTTGATGGAGATGTTCCTCGCTCCCCTTCTTATGGTGTATACATTTCACAACTTATTCCTTTTGCGCGAGTATGTTCTAATGTTGATGACTTCAATAACAGAAACTCATTGATAGATTAAAAAGAAATGTTGGAAAGTAAGTAAGGATGCAAAGGTCAGGAATCGATACAATCAAGTACCACACCTGACCCAGGATACCATTGGGAAAGTGAGAAACTCACAGTTATACACCACAAACGAAAGCAAAGAGGTCAGCTCTTTCCCAACAGGTGACTAATATGCACAAACAAAACAGACGCGCACAAAGGCATAACAAACACAAGACAGAAAAAACACAAAAGATCCACAAAAGAAGTACCGGCCTGGAAGGGTTTGTAAAATACTTCACTGGAGGGCTTAAACCGGTCCCACTCAGCCTATTTCTACAAAAAACAGACAAATTATTAAATTAAATAAATTTATCACATGGCGTCTAGATCTACTGAACGTCATGTCATAAATAATGTTATAACCACATGTGACATGACACTTTCGGCGGGAACAGGTAACGTCATGACGACGTCCGTTACAACAATGCAGATTTTCATTGAAATAGACGGTTGAGAATGTCTCAGTTAGAAATAAGAAGAAGATGAAGAAAAGGGTTCATGTACATGCGACTACTACGTCTACAGAGTCATCAGCCAAAACAACCTACCAAGCCAAGAATTTCAATACTGATACAGCAACTTTGACCATGGGCCATTCAGAACCTCCTGCATTACATTCGCTCTCATATGAATCAGGCCAGAAGCCAGTGACGCTCCCCCTGTCCTCTGGTTTGCAGTCAACCATATCTTCAACCGTAACATTAAACGGTGAGTTTGATCATGATCCTTTACCAAACTGCACGTTCAATGATTTAGATATTTTTATATCAGAAGCATCGAAGCAAAAAATTTGGAATTTAGAGTAAATAGATTTGGCTTATTTGCTACGTCAGAATTATAGCCGAATACGGAATCTATGGAAACTTTAACAATAGTTGATAAAAATTGTCTGTCAAAACTGGGTCTCCAAAAATCACAGTACTCATTAATTGCATATAGCAATGGACCGATGCTTTCATAAATTTTACAATGGTTTTCGGCATCAGATAAAAGGAAAACAATACAGGGCTGTTGAAATATATGACAATTATAAGGGGTGCTGTAGCAAAAAATCCAATACAAAAATGGACTACTTACGATACACAGTTTAGGTTACGCATGGCTAAAGACCCAAACAGGTCTTGGGATAACATTGATGGGCATCTTTGGCTCTCTTGTGGGCTTTCAGGCCATTTGTCTGCCACTGCCGTATCTACTGCCCCGTGTTATGAATGTAATTCTAAGGGGTTTTGTGGTAGGATGAATTGTGGATATTCTCATACTTGCATTAAATGTGAGGTGGAGCATCCTGCTTCCACCTGCAATCTTTTCAACAAAACCAAATAACAATCAGGTCTCAGAAATAAAACGCCTGATATTTCAGGTTCTAGGCTGTATGCACATCTGAATTTTCGATTTACAGCACCAGTGGCTCCCCGGGTGCAGCATTCCTTTCAGCACTACTCACAGCAACCATATCAGTTTCAACCAAGACAGCAGCCAGGTCGACAGTTTAGACTTGGTAGATTTCGATTACAACAAAGATATATGGGCCCTAGGTGAAATGCCAATTAATGTTCCAACACTAAAAAAAAGCTTTTAGACATTTATCCAAACAAATCAGATGTAGCCTTTCTGTCGGAGGGTTTCGAATTTGGTTTCAAATTGCACTGCAAAGGTCCCTTTTACTCTGATTTGTTTGGATAAATGTCTAAAACCTTTTTTTAGTGTTGGAACATTAATTGGCATTTCACCTAGGGCCCATATATCTTTGTTGTAATCGAAATCTACCAAGTCTAAACTGTCGACCTGGCTGCTGTCTTGGTTGAAACTGATATGGTTGCTGTGAGTAGTGCTGAAAGGAATGCTGCACCCGGGGAGCCACTGGTGCTGTAAATCGAAAATTCAGATGTGCATACAGCCTAGAACCTGAAATATCAGGCGTTTTATTTCTGAGACCTGATTGTTATTTGGTTTCGTTGAAAAGATTGCAGGTGGAAGCAGGATGCTCCACCTCACATTTAATGCAAGTATGAGAATATCCACAATTCATCCTACCACAAAACCCCTTAGAATTACATTCATAACACGGGGCAGTAGATACGGCAGTGGCAGACAAATGGCCTGAAAGCCCACAAGAGAGCCAAAGATGCCCATCAATGTTATCCCAAGACCTGTTTGGGTCTTTAGCCATGCGTAACCTAAACTGTGTATCGTAAGTAGTCCATTTTTGTATTGGATTTTTTGCTACAGCACCCCTTATAATTGTCATATATTTCAACAGCCCTGTATTGTTTTCCTTTTATCTGATGCCGAAAACCATTGTAAAATTTATGAAAGCATCGGTCCATTGCTATATGCAATTAATGAGTACTGTGATTTTTGGAGACCCAGTTTTGACAGACAATTTTTATCAACTATTGTTAAAGTTTCCATAGATTCCGTATTCGGCTATAATTCTGACGTAGCAAATAAGCCAAATCTATTTACTCTAAATTCCAAATTTTTTGCTTCGATGCTTCTGATATAAAAATATCTAAATCATTGAACGTGCAGTTTGGTAAAGGATCATGATCAAACTCACCGTTTAATGTTACGGTTGAAGATATGGTTGACTGCAAACCAGAGGACAGGGGGAGCGTCACTGGCTTCTGGCCTGATTCATATGAGAGCGAATGTAATGCAGGAGGTTCTGAATGGCCCATGGTCAAAGTTGCTGTATCAGTATTGAAATTCTTGGCTTGGTAGGTTGTTTTGGCTGATGACTCTGTAGACGTAGTAGTCGCATGTACATGAACCCTTTTCTTCATCTTCTTCTTATTTCTAACTGAGACATTCTCAACCGTCTGACGCAACTTCCTTTTTCTTGGTTGCATTAACTTAAAACGAGAACCACAAATCGGTTTATGATGAGGTATATCAAAGCCTTGAAAGTGTTGATTTACAAAACTTATATTTATTCGATTTTGTTTCATGCATTACCGTTTTTGATAATGTGTATTTATTAATTTGTTGTTGTTTTTGCCGTTGTTGTTGTTGTTGTTGTTGTTGTTGTTGTTGCTTATTGGATAAATCATAATCATGTTTATTCACAATGTAAAAAAGCATTGAACGATGCACATTGCTAACCAGCGGCTGTTTAGTTCTCTCAAGATTGTTGTATAATGATAGTGATGACTGATGTATTCCATAGTCTCTTAAAATAAAAGTTGATGTTTATTAAACTGAAAGAGAAAGATATTATAACAACGTACTGGCTAGTCGCTAGTATCCAAATACCTAGGAAAGGTGTGGTTAGGTTTACTAACTGACTCGACATGACTCTAGTTTAGACAGGGAGGCCCACGTTAAAACATAACCATAAATTAACTGAAGTCCTAGTAGTTATAAACATGTTAAATACTGCACAAAAATAACATAATCTGTGGCCCTGATTTGATCTGAGTACACGTAGCAGCAAATATTTACACTCTTGCAAGCTAATGTATTTTTAAATATAACTTTTGCATGCAAGCAATGCACAATCTGTAAGAGGACAGAAAGCTGTATTACAAACGACAATTCCAATTTGGTCTTATATTGAACACAATAACAAAGTAGCAAGTAGGGAATATCGATACGTTCATCGAACATGTAAATAATAAAACATTATAAAATGCTACTAAATTAACTGAAAGTAGAACCGAATGTCACGCATTTAACTATATTGACTTAATAATGTACAAACAAATAAACAGAATGAACTTAATTATACTTATCTTATTAATACAACGCAAGACGACTTGAAATTCTCTTTCCGTTAAAATTGCAATGCACACAGGCGGCTGTCTCCTTCAGAAAGGACACCTTCAGCAAGGTCATTTGACATGTGTTCTCTGCTAAACGCATGTGCTTAATTATTTTAAAAAGGTACGTCTAGCTGGAGAAACAACTCCTGATAGAATTTAGTTTTTACACCATGACCCACCCTGCACTCAAATAGACAACAAATAAGACTACCCTATAATAAATAAATTTAATTACCGAATAGAATTAAATTTTATTATGAACCAGCATTTAAGTGAAACAAATTTTACAACCACTTATATTGGCTCACAGAACGTCATTACAAGCACGTGACATGCCTTTTGCTTAATAAATGCTTGCGTTTAAAATTTACCGGTCTCAAACCTTTCCATGCAGGCTAATCATATTTGAAGGATATTTCCAAACAACAAATATAGACCCATTTCAGTCATGCCAAAACATAGAATGCAACATTGGTATCTTTTCTACAATTGAATAGCATGTAGATTCCGTAATATTGATTGCTGTGAGCCCCTTTTATGTTTTTTACTTTTGATACGCGAATCATCCACAAAACTGGCATATGCCTTGTAGCACATGGAGATATGAACTCAAGGAACTCCCTTTAAATCCATACAGGAACCAATTGCAAAGAACAAGGCGAACAATCCTTTAAAATTACTGGCACTATGAAAAAACAAACATTCGTCATTTCGAATGACACATGCGACTTTTTGAAATGACAAAAACAAATAAAAAGCAGTAAATAGCCATTAGCTTGGTTTGGCAATATTTTGTGGATTATACCTATAAACAAGCAATGACCATTCCAGTATTTGATTCACTTATGGAACTTAAACAATGTACACTCTGATAAGATCTTCTTACATTTCATATACAGGTATCAATGATTTTCTTTCAGCAATGAAAGGGGCGACATGTGATTTTTTCGGATCTTCTGCCTTATGTGCAGCACATTGCTTCGTACACAATCGACAAGGAGGATATTGTGACAGCCATGGCGTATGTCATTGTAGATATTAGCACATTGTTGGCAAAAAAGGTAACTTTTGAATTGTATGGTGTATATTTTTCTATACACTAATTTGATTTGATTCAGATTGTTTTCATAGAAATCTGAACAATTTTACCGAACGTTCAACATAGCTTCATAAGCTATCACTGCTGACATTTGGTAGGAATTTGTGTAGTAAAACTAATTTCCCAAATACATGCGTTATTCCCAAACTTCTATAATCAAGCGAGTTTGACCAGGAAATGCCAAAGTCAAAGATCACACTGGGCCGCGTAGCGCAGCCAGTAACGTGTCTGACTGCAGATACGTGTCTGACAACAGATATCTGTCTGACTTCAGGTCCATACTTTGAGTACTTGTATTACAAGAAAGAGATTATAATTTCGACTTAACAGTGCGAAACTTTCATGATTTTCTTGGAAAACTAGGGCATTTGAAAAAGTCACTTTAGCTTTGACAGCAGAGTACTACAAACTGTAATCAATGTCTGTATACATACAGATACATTTGATTGAACGACATCTTAAATTTCACTCAACTATTAAATGCTTTTAGCTAAGAAAGTAACTGATAAATGAGTCGCATGCACTCTACTAAACGTTCAATATACTCACTTTTAGACATAAAACCATCGACATCTGATAAATTCAAAAGTCTAATAAAATGAATGTCAAAAAGTAACTTTTACAAAACAAAGCGACATTTGCATTTATACAGTTAAATTGTCACCTCGCCCACTAACGTCACTGAGAACCTGTTAAATATCAAATGTTTTACCAAACGTTAACTTATGTCCTAGCATGTCAGTCTAATTAAACCATATCACATGAAGATGTTTAGAAACGGAAACTGTGATGCTGATTCATTAACTCAGATGTAATGTAGTGAAAAGCGGAAGACAAAACATCGTATTATTCATCTCATTGCTTACAAAAAACCCATTAATGTTAATAATCTAAACTTTCAATCCTCTCGACCGGTTTTCTCGCAACTCGTTATTTAAACAATCAGCACTTTCGGGTAAGAAATTTTCTTTTGATAGCGAAAACATGCACATTCTCATTACACAACCTCCAGGTTTTCATAAAAATATGTCAGTTAACCCTGATTTCGTAACGCACCGATTCCATCTAACTTTCAAGACTAGCCACCGAAGTGTGTCTTGGTTATTGTAAGTTTGACTTCATGAGTTCGCCATATGACATAGAACCACTCCTTGTCAAAACAACATATGCATTTAACATATTAGCATGCGCTCAGTGGATCAAGCATTTGGTTTACAGTAGTAAATTGCAAATAATTTTTGTTATAAGCCCACTTTATCTTAAAATTATTTTAAACCGGAAGTATCTTTCAAATGGAGTGCCTCGGTAACTGAGCTTTGACTAAACGACACATGATCACTCCAGGGGTAAAGTGAGGTTCGTGGGACAAGCAACAAAAAAAAACTGGTCGAGCTCTCTCATATTCATTAGGCTAGTGTGCTTCTTAACATAGCTGTGGCATATATAAAATCCATAGTAATATGGAGTTATGCAGCACTGGTTTAACAAGACCTAAGTCTGCCTAAATCGACGGGTAATCACAAAACTGTCAAAAGTAAGTCAACAGACGTCAAAGTAGACGTCCATAAACGCGCTATCATGTTCGGTGGTATTGATGCAACGTCTGTAATGCTGCATCAATTTCCCCACTACATATATGTAGCATGAAGAAATTGTGTTCTGATAAGTTGCTAAAGCTGTGAAAAATGCTATTAGGCGGCCATTGAACATGTCCTGTTGGTGTTGGTGCAACATCTTTTTACGCTGCGTCAACTCTGCCAGTACAGTACATGCACTCAGCATGAAGTTAATATTACGAAAATGGCAAATGATGCAGCATGTTACAATAATAGTGCCACGTTACAAATTGTAGAAATATAAAACATACCTGTGAAACAAATCCACAGTAATATGGAGTTATGCAGCACTGGTTTGACAAGACGTAAGTCTGCCTGAATCGACTGGTAATTGCAAACTGTGAAAAGCCAAGTAAAGTTAGTTTATATGCACGCATGGGTTACACAGGTGAAATGTGCAAATTGTTGCACACTTGTAAAAGTTCGCAGCTGCTCAGGAATCATCCTATGGATTAATCCTATAATGCAACGTGAGCTAGCATGCATTATGACTTGAGTTGATAAAAAGAATGAGAGGAGATAGCGAGAGTTTCGTTAAGATTAAGGTACTCAAAAGAAAAAAAGGATGTTATTGCTTAGTTTCGACCTCTTAAATTTTATCAATGGCCCTCTACTCCTCTACAATTTTGTGCAGATCATCTTGAAATGTGCATGATTTTATTTTCATTATATACTAAGCCAAAGTTTTAACGCATCTTTGTTTTATTTTGATAATATCTTTGTCTGAACAAATGCCCTAGCCCGATTGGTTCGCCTAAACGAAAGTCCATTCAGTTAAACACCGAAACTTACTTTAGTTTTAACAATATGCACCACATTATTAAGCAACAAAGTATTTCATTGAGAAAGGGTGGTTGAAAAAATGAAATACATGGCAATGTTCTAATATTCAATATGTGACATGCATGAAATCTAAGTTGATTAGGGGGATTTCTGTCGGAAATCTTTTAAGTTTTCAGCGATAAATTATTCTTCCTCAATTTGCTAGGCGTTGCCAATATAAAAAAAAGCATCAAGTCAAGAAGTTTCAATTGTTGTCAGAGTGAATATGAATCTGCGTCGGTATTTTTTAGCCATTTTTGCTCCTCGCCATTTCTAAGCAGCAGAAGTAACACATGTTTTTCATTCTTTCACTGATCTCTACGTCATTCGTAATTTGCGCGATATTGATTTTGCATTGAGTTGTATGGATGTTCTGGCAATAATCGCTCAAATCTCAATAGACAAAAACTCAAGGCTTGATTCTTTGAAATTCAACAGAACAATTTGTAAGCAATATCCTACATCTTACTGGCCTAGCGTTGGAGTGTGGGTTAATACGGACTTTTTAACTTTATGAACACTCACAAGTTCCTGAGACTCAAAACGCGTTTTTGACCATCTGGCAACATCTCACAGAGCCATGCTCAAGACAACGTATTCTCTGTGCGATAAATATTCTACAAGATTAGTTGAGCAATTGTTTTCAACATAAACTGCTCTACAGCAATTGATCGTTTACAATTCTTGCCCTTTACCATTAGTTTTTTGGCTCAGTACATGATATTAAGAATGATAGTTTGGGTTTGTCAAACGAACAAAGAAAGAAAACAAACTACATATTACTTCTACCAACTAGGTATTTCATTTACAAAATGTTCATATTTCAAACCTTCATAATAATCATGAACAAATCCTTTTTTAAAGGTCACAATTAAAGTAAGGAGGAAGGCAAAAATCAGGAATTGGTCTATTAAATGCCACACCTGACCCGGAACACCATAAGGGAAAGTGACAAAAATACAAGAAAACATTCCCAGCAGGCAGTCACAAGGTTGCAAAGAACAGACAAGACAGCATAAAAAAGACAAACATGAAACATAAATAACAAAAAGGATCTACAAAAGAAGCACCGCCTTTGAACGGTCAGCCATAATCACGGGAGGGCTCATCATTATAGACTATTAGTTCTGATATGGACCAAGACACATAAATATTTGACTTGCATGAAAGGTCCCCAACTTATCGATGTATCATCTCCATGTACATAAAAATCAAGATATAAAATTGAGATAAAACAACAATAAGGAATCAACAGTACATACAACTTAATACTTGAGCAAAAGAAATCCAACAATAAAACCCTGGTAGGCCTGACCAAAGACACAGCATCATGCCCCAAAACTCTGGTCTTTGGATAATGCTTCAAGTCGGAACTGTCTTAGAGTCTGATGTCCAAACTGCCAGATATACTAAGCCATATATTTGAAGTATAGATGCAAAAAAGATATAAAAAGAATATGAGATTTCCAACAATGTGGTATGTGCGACCAGCAAAGCCTCAGATCAGTCTGACCAGAGCCTTTGCTAGTCGCTTGAGTATCCTATGATTGTTAAGCTACTGACTGAACACCATTTTGGAGTTTTAAGCTTAAAAAGAGGCTGCAGAGGCTCGTCCCAGTCTACACTTGTCAAAATGTCAAATTGTAGGAAATCTCATGCCGCGGCTCATATTCTAACACACCTCGCCTACAGAGCCCATGCTAAAAAGTGTGATACATCTAACAATAATTCACAGTTTTGAAATCACGAGGAAAGTACGTGCTACGTCATTTGTAACTTGAAAATGACGTCATTCATGACGTTAGACGGTGTAACGTCGTTTTTACGCTTGAAATACGTTACATATACATGTAAACGTATGCGACGTAGTCTTAGTATTGGCGGGAGTTATTCAGTGCAATGGAGGAAAGTTGGAAGATGCTGAAGATTTCAAATGTGTTTTCGTCGTTTATTTTGTGTTAGAATCGAAATAGACCGGACCCAGTGCGTGAATTGTTGAGTAATATTTCACTGTTTTCGGTAAGTTACACGAAGATAGATCACTCGCGCTACGCGCTCGTGATTTGATCTTCTTTACAACTGACCTCCAAACAGTGAATTATTACTCAACAATTCACTGCTAGAGCTAATCTATTTCTTAATAATCTTGGTCCTTGAAGCATTAATCACAACAAATGTTGTCTGTTTGTCGTCTGCTTAAATGTCTGAGAAGCCTCTTCAACGAAGTAATGAACCAGACCAGGTTGCTTCCGTACAAGTCAATGCTGCTAGCCTATATACTTAAATTAGTCAATAAGTTTAGGCAAATTTTGGCAGCAGAAAACTTGTTCAGCGGCTTTTTGTCAGTTATTTAAGGATTAATTTAGATTTACTAAACAAAAACATGTAAGTGTAGTGGCTTAGAGGGAAGTCTGTCAATAATAATAACTTGAAAAATGACACTTGGGTCATAAAATTATTCCCACAGTTTAGTTATGTTTTTATCATTATTATTTTTCTTAGTGTTTATCTTTTCTATGAACTGCGAAGTCCTTTAAAAAGCAGAATAAAAATAAATCTATCTAAATCTAGCGGTTAACATTTCTGCTTACAATACTGCCTTGTTATAAATACTCTTGTTTTGAATAAATCTAATGTTAACTAGATTGAGAAAACTGCGAGAAAGGAAAGAGAAAGTAGCATGTGTGAATATATTATAAGACACTGTTAAAAGTGTAAATATGTATTAACATGTATCGCACTATATTTTATAGAACAAGGATAGATAATTTAAAAAATAAATAAACATATGCTGAACAAAGTGTGAAGCAAAAGTTCAGTTTTACGCATAATAAAAATACTTTAATATTTTAATGTTTTGATTTTATTTTGTAGGACTTGTAGCAAGCCGATGTCTCCGTGGGTGATGTGATTTCTGTGTCGATAATGTGTATGTTCAATATTAGTTGCTGAAAGCTGCTTCATTAAAATAAAAGTCCTACAGGGTCAACTAATTTCACTTGTTTTCTTTCTCTTTTCCATTATGTTTACACACCTATGCAGTGTTTCATTGTGATTGTTAAGATAGTAAAATGGCAATTGATTGATAACAATGGTGATGATTTCTTTTCTTACTTTTGTTCTAAAGATTGACAGTGGGTACTCATTAGAACGACTTCATTGAAGCAGTTATTACAACTACCAGCTATTCTATTGAATGCCAAGCAAATAGAAGAAAATATTGTAAACATCTGTAAATTCAAGTATATTTGTCTTCTTAAAGTAGGGTTTAAGGGGCCTAAATTACATAGGCGTGTTAACATGGTACACTGCTCTTCTAACTCGCAAAAATACTGTGCCTTATATTAAAAATCATATTATCATATGACGTCGCGTCTTGGAGTGAAATAACGCCATGCAATAAAATCTGTAAACCACTAGTGGTTTATCGATTTTCGGGAAACGTAATGACGCTCATAACAACGTTGCGTACATAATGACATAATTATAACGCCTTTACGCTAAAAAATGAGGTTTTAAAGTATTTGTCATATCATAAATAGAATCTAACATTCGTGCTCTTGTATTATTGAATTTATTAAACTCGTTGCGAAAAAGAGATAAAATGCTCGGCAAGCCTCGCATTTTATCTCTTTTCCTCAACTCGTTTAATAAATTCAATAAAACATGAGCACTCATGTAAGATCCTCTATTTGTGTACATATATCAAAGGAGATCCTCTATACCAAGGAAATCTGACTTACGATATGCAATACGTACTACCCAATTCATACCTTGAATTACAAAAAAAGACAAATTTTGTCTGATGTTCGCCTATTTCAACGCTAGAGTAGTCAATTTACCAGACTTTGTCTTGTGTGATATATAGAGGATCTTACATGAGTGCTCATGTTTTATTGAATTTATTAAACGAGTTTGGGAAAAGAGATAAAATGCGAGGCTTGCCGAGCATTTTATCTCTTTTTCGCAACGAGTTCAATAAATTCAATAATACAAGAGCACGAATGTAAGATTCTTTTTATCATATGAAAAATACCTTGAAATCTCATTTCTGGCGTAAAAACGTTATGATTTTGTCATCATGTACGCAACGTTGTTATGGACGTAATAACGTTTCCCGTAAATCGATAAACCACTAGTGGTTTACAGATTTTATTGCATGGCGTTATTTCACTCCCAGACGCGACGTCATATGATAAAAGGTTATCTAGGTCAAATGGAAATAAGAACGTACAAAATTATAAACAAGAAATATTGAACTATTATGAAATCAAAATTATATGAAAACTCTACAAACTCAACAAACCCCAGATTTAGGCACCAATCCAAATACTGCAATATTGTTTTATCCGTAATGGTAGACTGGATGTTGTTCAACCAAAATTAACGTGTAAAAAGTAATACAGTTAGTCGACTACATATAATCCACAGCACATAATTTTGAAATAATAATATCAGTCCCCAAATCAATGAAATTTACAGCCTTTTCTCGAATAATCACTGCCCCCTGTCCGTAGAAATATTATCTTAGCGAAAGGCAAACAAACTGGAATTGTCAGAGAAACTTACTATAGTTCTGCTGCAGCCATCGTTTTTCAGCCCTTCAATCAATGGTCATTCCTCTGGTACCTATTTGCGACATATGAAAGATAACAATCTCGACCTAGATATTGCCAATATAAATGCACATATAAGACAAGGTGAAATCAAATCCATTTGTTCTCAAGTAATTAAACGAAAACGAAATTGTGATACATGTATCAATAAATGGCCATAACTCTGTAACATGTCAGGGAACACTTCCCAACCTAGAGCTTGTCAATATCAAAGTTTGGTCATATATTCTGTCCATCTGTTCTTAAGATTATAAGCGGAAACGAAATTTCGATTTCAATCACGGGCCATAACAGTTACATATGAGAAATGAACAAAGGTAGATCTTTAAATACAAATAGTAAGGTAAATGTAACGATCAGGAAATGAGGCAATCAAACACCACACCAGACCTATGACACAAAAGCATATATAAACTTTGATGAAATCATGTGCTTCATTCTAAAAACTTTGAACTGGAACTAAATTCTGACATCAATCAAGGGACATAACTATGTAACATAGGCGCAAAAATGATGCGCAATAATCATGACGTAGATTTTGTCAATAAAAATACATACCTGAATATAAATTTGATGAAATTCTATCAATGTGTATTCAAGGTATAAATCAGAAATAAAAATCTTATATCAATCAACTGACATAACTCTATTACAAATTTGTGAAAAAAATAGCAGGTAACAATCCGATCCTAGATTTTGTCTATACCAATACACATACAAAATTTGGTCAATTTTATTAATTTATACTCAAGATATTGAGTTGCAAAGATTCTTATCGAAATTCTTACACCAGTCAAGGGTCATACTACTGTTACAAATGTGCAAAAAATGCTGTGCAACAATCACAACTTAGATCGTGTCAGTGTCGTATCAATGCATGTAGAAATTGATTCGTTCTCAATAAATTGAGAGTGCATAAACATTATTATGAGGGATGGAATGGCAGACAAAACGAATGATGGAAGGACAGAATGATGGTCAACCCGAATCCAGTATAGCTCCACTTTTTTAAGGTGAGCTATAATAATATCAACACAATCCCTCTCAAAGAAATGCAATCCCCAAGTTTGTCTTGTGAAAGGAGAAAGGAGTCGTTCTCTGGATGCTTCAACTACTTAAAAATTCTTAAAATTATTTCTATACTTGAGATCATGGCATAGGGGCACAGCATAACACCAGGAAATGTTAATGACATTAGAGAATACAAAAAGATCTGTAGACTAAGTACTTTCTTAACATCTTCAGAAACGACGTTCGGTTACACGCGAGCATACACCTCATCCAACGGCAATGAATCACGTAATGCAAACGCAATAGTCTGCAAGCCAATTTAGCTTACCTTGCTTTCCCCAGGACAATTTTTCATGGGTGCCAAATTGTTCATTAGGATCCCCTAGATGTAGAAACAAGGCTGTCCTCGGAAATTACTCTGTTTCGGCTATGCGAAAGTGCATTGTTTCCATCACACCACATAATGGATTCAAGATTCTCACGTACTAACAAGAGAATGACTTTTCACAATCACAATTGCATATTGTATAGACGATGTAAACAGTATGCCCTTCGAGGGAGAATAGTATGTATGGATCATATTGTGGCTCCTTACAGCTAGCTTTGGCACAAGGAAGCGCTTGGTTCATTCCGCGGAAGGAGTGTTCTCTACAAAATGAAGATATTTATGAGGCCTGATGAGGCATTTAAAGTGTAAAATGGCTATATGAATTAATGGCGACTTTTGCAAGATGTAGATACATAGGTATAAAAAGGGACATAAAATTAATCTCAATGTCACTCTATAAGAGTGTCTCGACCTCACCATAACAAATTCATTCTGACTTTTCGTAACACCGCCAAGAGAGAACTAGTTGCTTTACTTTAATTGTTTGTTTGTTTCGATGCTTTAAGTAATACGTCCTAGTCAACATTTTATTGAAGTCATGTCAAGATAATTTTCCATCTTCCTGAGTTGATCCAGTGCTAAGCAGCGGATGTGTTGTGGCTATCTGTATTCTTTGTCTCTTTTCCACGGGCTGGTGTCTGTGACCGTGGCATTTACTGCCCATACTCACTTACTTTTTAAAAAATGTTCTGACAGCAAAACACTTTGGTATAACCATTGCTGATAACATGGATAAGAGTCAATTTTGCATCTAAGAATACTAAAGAAGTTACTAACAAAACTTTGGTTTGGCCTAAACTAGAGTATGCAGCACCGATTTGGAACCGTTTCTTTAAAACTCAGATAGACCAAATTGAAAAAAATACATGACTGAAGTCTGCTGGACCTACAGGGTAATATTATCAGCAAAATGCTTGATTAGCTCAAGTGGTCATCTCTTGATGCCTCAAGGGATTGGTCCACTTTGCATCTCATCTGTGTAAATTTCGTTGTGGTGCTGTATCTATTGTAGTTCTAGCCCCCTGCTCAAAGACAATGTCTCTTTCTTCTTTTCTTATCTTGAACTGACCTATTGTTTGCTTTTTAAGGCAGCAAATATGTTTCAACTCTTAGCATTGGCTTTCAGCACTGTATAAAATAATGGAGTCGGAGTTCAGTTAGGTTTACGGTATAAAACGTAATGGGAAATGATTTTTTCTATGTCCAAAATAGACAAAAAATGGACCAAATTGCGTTCAATAGCGATGATTGGATTACTCAGAACGTTCGAATGTTTAATGTTTACAGATTTTTATTGCGTATGAGTACGATTTGCTATATTTGTTGAATGCTGCAGACCAGGTCTCTGAGTACTGAATACTCTCTAAAAGGCCTTAATACTGAGTACGATATTGAGGGGGGGGGGTTACACCATCATGTCTGCACAACTCCTCCTCAGTACAGTTTATACTGATTATATTAAAATTATCATGTGCGGATCCATAGGGGGACAGGGGGCCCGGAGGCCCCCCCAGCTCTGAACAATTACACAAATATAGGGTTCCTTAGCAATACTGGTCCGGATACCCTTAAAATCACAAAGCTACCAATCCAGCATTCAATGTTGGTCCATCGTCGGCCCGCAAGCAAAACGCCATTTAAATGGTACATCGCTGGCGGGCCGTTGATGGACCGCTAATAGCGGTATTTGGATCCTTCCTCTTCTCATCAAACTAAAATAAAGTGTCAAAGATGGACCCCCTCTGACAAAACTTTCTGGATCCGTGCATGGCTATACATGTCTTTGGTCGGGGTCTGAAGATGTGCATGTGGTTTAAAAAAACAGCTCTTTTTTCACAAGCTGAGTCAATTTGCAGGGTTACAACTATCATGGGTACCTTGTGTGTTCAACTCCTCCTTCAATTTAATGCGGATTCCTTTAAAACTTTGCAGATTTTTCAGCCATGTTCTGAAGATATGCAAGTGATTTGTATTTAATTCTAAGATTTTTTCACTTTTGCAACTTGAACTTACTTATTTTGTCGCCTAAAAAACTGAATGAACAAAAATTTGCACTAATATTCACCATATGTGATTTAAACTGCTTCTTGTCTAAAACTGAATGGCCAGAGCTTATATCACCTGCTGATCATTTAAAAATGCTGTAAAATTAAAGCCATGATATTTTATCTTCGGTAGGACATATATTCATTGCAAATGAGTCAGTATATGGTTAACACAACACAATGACAAATGCACCTGACAAAGACTCAGATATGTATGGACACCTGTGCTGTCTGTCAAAATCTTCAGTGTCAGTGTGAAAAATAGTTGAAATACACTTATCAGAGCAGGCCGATGGCTAGATTGACCTGAGTCTTCACTGGGTGAACTTGCGATTTCGTTGATTCTATCATATAGAGAGTTTTATAAACAATTAGCTTGTAATTATTTACAAATGAACCAGTGCATGAGGATTCAAACAATGTAGTATGTGCGACCAGCAAAGTCTCAGATCAGCCTGCGCATACGCGCAGTCTGATCAAAGCCTTTGCTAGTCGCTTGAGTATTCTATGATTGTTAAGCTACTGACTGAACAGCATTTGGAGTTTCTAAGCTTAAAAGGAGGCTACAGAGGCTCGTCCAAGTCTACATTTGTAAAAAATGTCAAAATTGTTGAAAATCTCATGCCACGACTCAAATATTTAAAGGTACGTATCACTGACATACGTGAAGGGGCATGTGGAGGCTCATTTAGGGTGCCAGAAAAAAGAAGAGGCAATATGTGTTTTGTTCTCTATCATTCATTGGTACCTGTATACAATTACACAATCATTCAAATGATATAAAACTTTTTATAAATAAGGAAAACATCAAATGAAATGCATACTAGGTTTATATAATATCATTGTCAAGAGCGGATCAGGTTTTCTCTAGAAAATGATCGGGCAAATCCAAATTCTATGGCTTCTATGATCTTAAAGTGAATTAATCCATTTATTTTATCGCAAGCAGCGAATTCAATGCATATTAATTGTGAGTAAAATTGGTATTTTTCTACAGTGAAAATTCTTTCGTATTTTCTTTACTAGTGACTGATACCATATATATTTTCCCTGTAGCAAAATAAGGCTTCTTTGCAATTTTGGGACTGGGTTTTTTTATCAAAAGTTTTTTTAAAAGTGAAGAAAGTTTGTCAAAATAGCGTTTCTCATGTTGTGACATCAACATCAAACATAATGACGTCACTGTTTGACCTAACGTAGCGCCAGATTTCTTGCGTTTCATTCGTTAAAACATGATTCTAAGCCATTTTGTAGGTGCAAACTATGTTTCCACCCAATGTTATACCCAATAAATACACTGCAAAAGTCAAATCGCACAAGAAACGACCAAGGAAAAAGTTAGGTTGTGCTACCTATATTTCCGTTGAGCATAAAATAAAAAGAAAATTTACTTTTTTTCGTCAAATATCAAATATATTTCATCTCGTGTGGTGAAAATATCAGCATTTTCACCCTGTTACGCACTCGTGAAAAATATTGATTTTTTTTACCACACTCGATGAAATATATTTGATATTTTGTATTCACCTCAAAATAGTAAATATCCTCTATTTATTTTTCCAACCTATACAGGTAAGCCTGAGCTCAATTTTAGACATAGGCGCACCTATTGAATAATGGAGGTGCACAACTCTGCTAAACTACCGTGTGAACAAAGGGTGTCATATAAGAATCTATCATGAGTGTCAGGGTTGGATAGAAAAATCCGTCCCTTGTGATCACTGTTTGTCATCACACTGTAATAGCGAGGGTGCCATCCTCACAGAAATAATGAATATTTTTTATTGCCTACAATTAAAACCGCATGGCTGTATTAAAATAAATGAAAAGGCTTCCAGAAGGTTCTGAATACGCTCAGATGTGACACATGTCACTTGCTGACGTCATTTTAACATTACAATGTCACGGGTAGACATGCGACCAGCGTTCAGCCATCGTGCAGTTGTTGTTTTTTCTTTTCCACGGGTTAATACTGGGTATGTGTGAGTTTTCTTATAAGGGCAAATACAGCTGAGATATCGATCAGGTGTGCAAGAAAGTTTAGTTCTGACTCCACAGTACTTTGGTTGTCAGCGTATGGCGAGTTTACCATCATAATTGAGCCGTGACATGTGATTTCCAACAATGTGGCATTTTGACAAGTGTAGACTCAGACTATCATGTTCAGCCTCCTTTTAAGCTTACAAACTGCAAATGATGTTTGGTCAGTAGCTTAACAGTCATAGAATATTTAAGCGACTAGCAAAGACTCAGATCAGACTGCGCATGTGCGCAGGCTGGTCTGAGGCTTTGCTGGTCGCACATACCACATTGTTGGAAATCTCATGTTGCGGCTCAGGTATATGCAATTTAGCTTGTAATCAAATGTGTACTACACAGATGGCTCAAATCCCAGGCTCAAATGCACTTTAATAAGGCATTTGAATACTCATTGTTTTGTCAAATAATTGATTAGATTGTATATTTTAATTATGTTTTGACACATAATGAAATAAAATGCATGATAAATCTTCGGCTTTTAAATCTCTATAAACGATTATGAAAATTGAAATACACTTAATGAAATGATACATATAATGCTGTGATACATTTATAATAGTGAAGGAAAACGGTAGAGAAACAAGAATGAAACTGACACATGTATGCCACTAGATGATAAGAAATATTAGTGCAATTTAATAAGGTTTTTGTTTCTGTCATACCACTCAATTTGATCAATTACAGTCATTAATACAACATGATACTTTAAAATCACAACCATAACATCATTAATATTTATCAGTCGGCACTACAGTCAAACTTCAATGGTTCGAACAAATTTGGGACTAGGCAGTTTGGGCCACTGTGAGTCAATTATAGCACCAGGCCTCGAGGTTATAAAACTTGAGTACCGTCTCAAACTCGAAATAAAGCGCAATGATTGGCTGCTTGTGGACACGTGTCAACAAGCAGCCAACCATTGTGCTTTATTTTGAGTCTCAGTCTGTACTCAAGTTTTATAACCTCAAGGCCATATCTGTAGGTATATTGGGCTTAACATAATATTGAATAAAGGTATTTTGTGTATAATAATTAGAATTGCATCAATAAGGCAATTCTAATGATTACACAGGGCACACTACTTGAATGTAAAATAAAGCCATATTGCCTAAACGATCATAAATAAATGGATATCTGGTATTATTGAAATACTTTTTAGGATTTAAAATTAACAATGTTAAACGAGCCATCCGTGTTTGAACCACTGACGTTTTACTGTAATCATGTTGTGATATACATGTACCCATAATAAGCATAATAGCTGTGTTATTATTTTACATTTATCATTACTACAGCTACACAGTTGCGCATTCTCCTGTCAATCACAGATGAACACTCATGCAATGATAACTTTGATTTCATTGTATTTACATTTGGCAGCATGGATATTGCAAGATTGTACACAGCCCATCTCTTGGGCAAGACAATATCACTGCTATATAAGAAACGGTATGACATCATTCTTCGCAGAGATTTACACATACTCCCTCTCTCGCTCCCACCCTCTCTCTTTCTTTCTCTCTCTCTCTCTCTCTCTCTCTCTCTCTCTCTCTCTTTCAGCCAACACATAAAATTGTGATTTTGCTAGTAGACCACACCAGCATGACCATTGTTGTTGACTTGGAGGTTTAACACATAGACAAAACACATAAATAGTTTACTGTCATATGTATATATTACAAATCACTTAACAGGAAATAGTACATAGACCAAACACATAAATAGTTTACTGTCATATGTATACAATTACAAATCACTTAATGGGATATATTACATAGACAAAACACATACATAGTTTACTGTCATGTGTATATATTACAAATCACTTAACATGAAATATTGAAACACATTTAACCCTTTTTATGCAAGGGCTATGTGACCAGATTGTCATGTCTGAGTTATAAGTACAGTGAGGCTATTTTGCTATATAACAAATCAACACCTGGCCTCGAGGTTATAAAACTTGAGTACAGTTTCAGACTTAAAATAAAGCGCAACGATGGGCTGCTGTCAATCATTGCGATTTATTTTGAGTCTGAGAATGAACTCAAGTTTTATAACCCTGAGGCCTGATAAGATTCACTGTTTCCATCATTAACACTATCCTGCCAACGTTTCAGTCCTAGAAATGCCATCTGGTATTTATGTCTGCTGCATATTTTCAAATTGACTCTATAACTAAGTTAGCGAGTATGACAAGGAAATGCCACAATCACAGACTACAGACCAACCCATGTCAAGGCCTCGAGGTTATAAAACTTGAGTACAGTCTCAAACTCTAAATAAAGCAAAATGATTGGTTGCTTGCGGACACGTGTCCGCAAGCTACCAATCATTGCACTTTATTTTGAGTTTCAGAATGAACTAAAGTTTTATAACGTCGAGGCCTTGTAAGGAAGAGTTAAGTCTTTCATCATAGCAAGAAACGTTATCTATCTCATATTTACTTCGATTAAAGCAGGTACTATCAGAGCTAGCAACAGTCAATAAAGGCTGGAGAGCTGTACTAAACGAAAAATAGAAAAAAAAACTTATAACATGAGTGTTTATGTATCATTGTATTAATTACATGAGTTAAGGAAAAATGCAAGGCTCTGCCAGGGTAATCTATTACTTTTTCACAATGAGTTAAATTGAATAATACATGAGCCCAAATGTTAGGCATTGTCTAATGTGTTGTAATCTATGTATGACCCTTCAATATATAAAATGGACCATCCTGACTTTCTTGTATGTAGCTTTGTGGAATATTCCATTGGTCTATGAAGGGTTAATTTGAGTATCGTGATATCTAAACATACAATGTCATTCATTGCTAGCATTTTCTGACGCATGCTTTTGAAGAACATGACTATGAATATCATATGTTAGATATTTCTGAAGGGTTCCTAAACCAAAAATACCTTTTGAAAACTTAGAAAAGCTAAGTACTCTATCCAGAGGTTGTTACATGGGTGCTCATGTATAACTGAATTTATTAAACAAGTTTGAAAAAAGAGAAAGAATGTTTGACTTGCCAAGCATATTATAGCTTTTTTGCATGAGTATAATTAATTCAATAGTACAGAATCACCTGACACTGACATTACAGTTTAGTGTGAAAACGTTAGTATTGTGTCATTATGTACGCAGCGTTGTTATATACTTTATGACATAAGGTTGCTAAATATGTAATATGTAAACCACCAGTGGTTGATCAATTTTAATGCATATTATCCCCTGACGCGACGCCATATGATAATATGTTTTATAAGAATTACTTACTTGACCCTTAATCTGTAGTGAATAGAGGTCTTAACAAGCAATTTAAATTTGCTTAATATTGATTCCCAAGACCTCTATCTGCAATGATGTATTCAGATCAGTCAATGCACTTGGCGTTTTACACTAACTGACTCCTGCTTCTTTAGTAATACATGTAACAATTAACTATATGTGCTATCTAGACTGTTTATAATGTTGCGTGTCACATTTGAGTATGTGTGTTATCTGAACTGTTTATAACAATGTATGACACACTTGAGTATATATGTCATATGAACTGTTTATAACGATGTGTGTCACACTTGAGTATATATGTTATATGAACTGTTTATTAAGATGTATGTCACACTTGAGTATGTGTGTTATTTGAACTGTTTATAACGATGTATGTCACACTTGAGTATATATGTTATATGAACTGTTTATAACGATGTATGTCACACTTGAGTATGTGTGTTATCTGAACTGTTTATAATGATGTATGTCACACTTGAGTATGTGTGTTATCTGAACCGTTTATAATGATGTATGTCACACTTGGTATTATGTGTTTTATGAACTGTTTATAACGACGTATGTCACACTTAAGTATGTTTGTTATCTGAACTGTTCATAATGATGTGTAGTATTATGTGTTTTATGAACTTTTAATAACGATGTATGTCACACTTGAGTATGTGTGTTATCTGTGTATCCATCTGAAGCTACCATCGGTGTGGGTCCTGTATGCGTGTCACACTTGGTATATATGTTATCTGAACTGTTTATAACAATGTATGTCACACCTGAGTATGTGTGCTATCTGAACTGTTTATAACGATGCGTGTCACAATTGGTATATGTGTTATATGAACTGTTTATAAAGATGCATGTCACACTTGGTATATGTGTTATCTGAACTGTTCATAATGATGTATGTCACACTTGAGTGTGTGTGTTATCTGTGTATCCATCTGAAGCTACCATCGGTGTTGGTCCTGTATACGTATACTGAAAGCAAAACAAAAACATAATTGAGCCACAACATGTTATTTCCACCTATGTGGCATTATGACAAGTGTAGACTCAGATGAGCCTGTACAGCCTGCTTTAAAAGGTTAGAAATTCGAAATGGTGTTCAGTCAGTAGCTAAACAGTCATGAAATATTCCAGCGACTAGCAAAGGCTCTTATCAGACTGCACGTATGTGTAGGCTGATCTGAGGCTTTGCTGGTCGCACATACCAAATTGTTGGAAATCTCATGTCGCGGCTCATATTTTATTGCCCTTTGCGCACAATGAGATGTTCATACAGTAAAAACTCGAAAATTCGAACTGAGATTATTCAAATACTAACTTTGTTTTAATTTGGGACACAGTGGATTTAGAAAATGTGGCCTATTTATGAACTTGTTTAACAAATTAGTGCTGAAGCAATGTGGCAAAAAGTAGCGTAATTTTAGAGGTACCCATACCAGCAGGGTAACAAGTACTACTATATACCAAATTAAAGCTTAGAGTCTGCTCATTTCAAAACTGCATGATGCCACTTCCAAAATTTTGTGCGAAATTTTTTACGGCCCTTCAAAAGTATTCACCCTAAATTGTTAGTATTCGTTTTCTGTGTGCTTCCCAAGCAGGTATTATCCTCATATATGCACATAAAAATCTATTTCTTGTAAATTGTAGAGTGGAACATGAATAAATATAATTATAGATATTGAATGACAATATCCAGTCTGGTTTCAACATTTTATAAGGTCATTGAGTACAAAAGTCACGAAAACCTATGACATTGACATAACATTAATCTGGATGCAACTGCATGTAATCCTGTTCAATTTTGTAAGGATTTTTACTGTTAGAAATTGTTAATATTTAATCTATACTACTTTATTATTTTTGTCACACTTGCTTGTAGCAAGGGTGTGGCTTTTTTTAAAACAGGGTGTTACATAGGAGTTCAAATTTGCGCGTCAGTCATCCGTCCGTCAACAGCTTACATTAAAGTGAATTTCTCTGCAGCAATGATAACTGTTATTAAACATTGCATAGTTACTGTCCTCTGCATATTTTTTTTGAGTATACAGTGGGGCCTGCTGACCTTGACCTACTTTTTACGCTCCAGTGACTTCGATATAAATTGACGTCCATCCGTGAAAATTTAACATTAAAGTGAGTTCTCTGCAGCAGTGATAGTTGAGAGTGTCAAACCTTGTATACAGTGCTTCATTTACAATTTTTGGCTTATGGGTCCTAGAAATCGCTGTTTCCCATATCAACGAGTCCAACTACAAACTTATGAGTCCAGAATACTTTTGTTAATGACAAGTCTGCAATAATATTGCATCCTCGGACTCGCCGAAATAAAAACTTTGCATCCCAGAGACAAAATGATGCGCAAAAGATGCACGATGGTCAGGTAACAAAATCAATGCTGTATAGTAATTGTCTTTGCATTCTCTTTAACCTTACTTTGTGACATTGACCTCCTTTTTACGTTCCAGTATTTTGACTGTGGCAGAAATATATATATGACTTTAATTGAGCAGGTGTGACACAGCGTTCACTCAGAACTAATGTCATGTTGGTTTATTAAAACGTTTTATCAATATCAAAACAGGATGAAACTATATTGCTCGGCTGTGTCTGCCATACTCTTAAATGACTATCATGCATGTGAGACACCATTACTTGTTTAAGACAAAGTGGAATTGCTAAAGATAATGAAAATTAGTTCTTCACAAAAGACATTTACAGTCATATTGTTCTAAAATGCTTCGCAATAAAGGTGTAGTGTATTTATCCTTCCATCTGTCAAAGAGTGATGTTATAGCACATGTAATTCTCTATTCCGAATCACTTAATTGTGTTTTGCATGGATAATGTACAAAAATGTGTTTTCATGGAGCTGCTATTTTGCGTTCATAGGTTAGGTTGTTAGGTCAGTGTACTTAGTTGTTCATTGTGAAAACATGTATAATGTACAGTTATCGTCACAGATACTGTTCTCACAATTGCATGTAAGGTAATTTAAAAGCTTTGGGGCAGCTGTTGAATGGTTCGTCATCGTATGAAGCATACAGACCACATTCATTTTGTTGGGTAGAATGTAGAATATGCAAATGGAAACTGTTATTTGTCGATAGGACTTTTGTTGCTGCCTTTGCTAAGCTTACCTCGTTTAGGGATGTAGGGTCTAGTTTTTCATATATTGCTCCAACAGACTGAGTGCAAGTAAACTTTTGACAGTTTAATAAAGGCCCATGGCCAAGATATTTCAGTCCCTAAAATTTCAGTGCACCTTGAATCATGCGTTTGAAAACTGATTTCTTACCAACCCCAAAGAAAGCACTGCCTATATCCCATCAAGCCAGACAGTATTTTATGATCAGTATTGTGTGTTGTTCTTTTGTAAGACTGGTGAATAAGATGTTAACAGGGATATAACGTCTCATAGCAACATCATATGCCAATTCACATGTAAGAAAGATCTCATTTGTAGCTTCTTTTTTATCTATGATGAGGAAGTTACAATTAGAAAAAGAAAATCTGTACTTGGACATTTTGCAGCAACTGAGGCATGTATACGGCCTTGTGTTCGCTTTCGTAGCTCTGAGATGTCCATATGCTCATCTTTGGTCGCTTTAATGGCTCTGTCCTTCCGTCCACCACTAATGAAGATTGTATGTTTCTGTTCAACTGGCTTTTATCAGTGTAGGTGTAATAAGCTACAAAGTTGTCCTTAGTTTTGCCTCCGGATAATAATTTCCTCTATTCTTTGAGTACTTTCATGTCTGCTCGTAGAAAGACTTTATGTCACATTGTGGTGTTGCCTCTTTTTTGGCCTGCTAGCGTATTCACACTATTCTCCCTATACATGTCAAATACAATGTGCATCTGTGAAACGGACTAATAGATGCAACTGGCCTAAAGTATGTAGACTAGGAACTGTTCAACTATGGCTACAAATGTTACTTGAGCCGTTTTAGACAGTATTGGTAGTATCTGTATCAAAGCTGTAGCATCAAAGATAATGCATTCTGTTTTCTCAATAATGCTACTTTGCCTTCAGATATGCTTTTGAGTTAATGGATGAAATCTGGTCATTGATTCGAGCCATAGTTTTAATAATATTTTAAGACTCCTTGTGCATTCTCAAAAGACAAGATACCTCCCTGAAAGAGCAAGCTGCTTACAAACACAGACGCATCACCTAATCACTAATGCCTACACTGCTGTTTCTTTGGCATGTCTGCCAGTGTCTTATTGTTGACCTTTTGCTTGGGTTTGGGCTTCATAGACCATCTTCTGAGGTTTGTCTTATCCATCAAGCTTTATAAATCCTTCCTTCATGAATTATTTCCTCACTTCCTGTGTCTAAGACACCAAGCAAGCCTGGATGATATAACGCATGTTGCAAAATCTGTTAGAAGTGTAAGGCATGACCTCTGTGGGGTCAAATGGGGATCAATGAATCGACTGTCAAACATCTAAATTATTTTTACAACAGAATCATATAAGTGTTTTTGTATCAGAATGATGTGAAGGTCAACTCTGGTTTGGTTTACCTGTACATGTACATGCACTTTGACATACATAGTTGTAGAACATCATTTAGTACTTTGAGGTCACAGGCTTGGCTCAGGAACCACGTGACCTAGTCAATGAATTGCCTTTTAAGGTTAGTCCCCTGATTCCTCTAGATCCTATTAAATCTTTGTACTCTGTTGCTTGGACCACACGGTTAATCCAGGCAGAATAGAATTTGTCCTCTGACATTTTTATAGTACATTAGTCTTCATGGAAACCATTCACAACCTCTTCAGGAATGTACTGCATTTGAAGGATTTGATATGATATACATATTATGTTGCCTGTAAACATCAGAGAGAATAGTTTCGCCTTTGCAAACTAATGCACATCTCAAAGACAAAGCCTACTTGGGGAGAGGATTAGTTTAAAAGTAAGCGATACTATCTCCAGCGAGTCATTCCAAAAGTAATAATGTTGGAGAAATAGATATTCCCTTTTACATGTACTCTGATAGCAGGTTATTATGTACAACTTCACAAAAACGACCAGATAGTATTGGTTAATCACAGTTATATGTTCATTTCTGTATCTGATTCATAGTCAGGAACCCTCTTAGAACTCATGCAAATGACAATGGACATCATCAGAGGAAGTTCTGTTGTTCTTGCAGCACCACTTTCAAGAACTGTATTGAAGCTGTTAGTTTAAAAAGTAAGTGAGTACGACCAGGACCTGCCACAATCACCCCAACAGCACGGTGAGAGGCAAGGCATGATAACTGACTCATGACAAAGCTCGAAAAGCTTTGTCACACTCTTTTCCAGACAATTTTTGTTTTACACTGTCAACAGCAGAGACATCAAAAAAGTAAGCGAGTATGATCAAGAAATACCACTATCACAAACTGCAGACAAACTCAAATTCAAATGACAGTTCTCCGAGTCTCGCCTTACCATGAAGGTATCCAATGCCAGCAAAACTTGTTATGAGAAGGTGCATTCCACCTTCACATAGAAAGATATATTTCATGTACATAGGTGTAGCCCAAGTGATTTCTAAAGCTTTTGTAAATAAACCTATATCAAAATATGCAGACGTATAAATTTGAACAAGTACATTTATGCACGTTTGCATTCCCTCCAGAGTTGTATTATAACTGTTATAAACTGTTGGGGCACATTATAATTGGATTAATTACTACATTAAATGCATTTATGTTTACTTGATATTGCAAGGAAAAAATCCTTTTTATGATTTAAAAATGTACATGTAGATCAAATGCAATAAACGTGACTATTTGTAAAAATCATCGGTTTTCGCGACCTTTGCACTCAATGACCTTTTAATTATAGTTGTCAATGTGCGTAAGTAGCATATCAAATGCAAACAAAATTAATATTAACTATTGCATCATATACAACCTAATAACATGAGTTTTATACAGTATGTATTCTTCTTGTCAAAAAAAGAAATCATCATTCCTTTCTGAGCTATGATGACGGTACCCATGTTTAAAGGGCCGTAATTTTTTTCGCACAAAATTCTGAAAGTGGCATCATGCAGTTCTGAACTCAGCACACTCTAAGCTTTAAAATGATGTATGATGCTACTTGTTACCCTTCCGGTATGGGTACATGTCACTTTTGGTGACCTCTGCTGCAGCACTAAATGTCTATAAAAACAAATACTTTTTTTTGCAAAAAAGGTCTCACATAGAAGTTTCTTTTACAGACTAAATACATTTGTCTGGCATATGGTCTGAGATACAGCTGGTTGTTTAGGAAGTTATTCAAAAAATAAAGATTTTTACAATGAGGAAAATACTTTCAGATTTAACTTTCAATAAGATAGTACATTTACTAAAAGCCCAGCAAGTTTTATGGTTTAATATGAGTCAAGATATGAGATTATGATACAAAAATAGCCAAAACAAAGATCTTAATGACAAGTGGTAGCTTAATTAAGGTCGAAAGTGTTGCAGAATGGAAAAACTTCGAAATACTTAAGACCTTCATTAAGCAATAACCTGTCTTGAAGCCCAATTTTTTTATCTTCTTTTAGAATGGCCGCTTACGAAAGGTTTTACTTTGTGGCAAAATGCCTTATTTATACTGTATTTTCTGATTGTGTGTAGACAGACAGCAAATGCTCATACCAAAGAACTTAAATATATCGTTTATGCTTCGAAAAACTGTTTTTTTTTGTATGCAGACATCAAAGGTAGAGACTGGCCTGCCTGTCAACTCAATTTGATCAGCGCCCTTATTTTCTGCTCTCCTAAACGTGCGATTTACCAGTTAAACTTGTGTATAACGGCCACTCTCAAATAGACCAAAATTGGCTTTCAAACCCAATTATCGCTTAATGCAGGTCAATAGTACTGCAGAGTGCTCCAACGGGAGCATTCTGCAATACTTTCGATCTTCATTAAGCAACCATTTGTCATTAAGATCGTTGTTTTGTCTATTTTTAGTGGCCGTTATACACAGGTTTTACTGTACAGACTAACTATATGCAAAATATCAAAAATCAAGCAAGGTTCTTTAGTTGAGTTGGTTGACTTGAGCAATACTCGATCACAATTTCCAAAAACAGGTTTTCTCGTGACAGACTAATATGACAAGTGGTCCTATGGACTTACCGTTGACATGGATTTTCTAAGTGGTGTACTAGATCCTGGATTGTCCTTGTCTAACGAACCACGGAATGATAATCGTGCCTTACATCGTAACACAGAACCAAAGGAAGTCTGAAATAAAACATTAAAAACCCTTTTCAAATGAACATTTTTGTACTATACTCCTTCCCATTTTTTTTTTAATTTATTTTATTTTCTACTGACATTTTCACAATAATATCACAGGATTGTCAATAAATACATGTAATATGACCTAACATAAAAAAATCTATGTCGATGCTATTACACGTGTAAACTATGAATTTAGTACAATACGATAAGAGTCCATTCTGGTATGCGTTTTGCACATCTGCGCTTTTATTTTCTATCGTATAAAGAATAAGTATCTTTGTATATTTGTAAAGCTGTCTTGAATATTCCAGTTAAAGTTCTGTTGGTGCGCTTTTAACAGATATGTGCTTAATAAGGGCATACCCAAAGGGACATAGTGATGCATTTATTATGCATCCTTATGTCAAGAAAATTATATATATGTACGTCTATATTAATTAAATACTAAAAATACAAGCTAAGCCTGAGCGGAACAGATGCCCCTAACACATTATTACTCCACCAGCCCATCTCCCAAATTGCATATCATCAATGGTGTGCCCTAAAGAGATAGGACCTGTTCACGCAAAAAAGTTGACCTGAAATTCAAAGTAATTATTATTCTCCAGAAGCAGGAAACAGAAAGTCCTACCTCATTGGTGCATACGAAGGATGAGCTTGGTTGGTGGGTTCAAAAAGCGTTCAAACATGTTAAAACAGCGTATACACAGTGTTGTGATGCTGCACAAGCTCTGGGGGCCGGGATTGGGGGTCTGAAAATCACTAATAACTAGAAAACTTTGGCTACTAAATCTCTTACTAAAACGAACAACAACAAAACACCCACCCAACCAAACAAAACTCACCAGTTAGTCAGTGAATTAAATTACGTATAGAAAAGTTAAGAATGTGATCAATCGGTAATCACATTTTTTTATCCTCATTATATTTTGGACAGAAGATCACCAATTTTCATTTTACCTCTAAATCGCTATGCGTTATTTATTTTTTTTTTGGGGGGGGGGGTGTGGGGGGCCTTAATATCCATAACCAGCATAAACTATGACAAAAACTCGCTACCCAGGTCCTCAACTCTAAACCGGCGCTGCCCCACAGCGGATTAACAGTTGTGTCCGTCTTTTGGACAGCTACTGTACATCAGCTCACTCAAGCATTTCAACTAAATATGTAAACACAGTCACCAGAAAAACTACCTTTGCGTTAGCCATTAGAAACAGCTAAATTACATATGCTAAACGACGTGAACGAGCTTGATTCTTAAATATTGACTTGCTACATTCAATATGCTATCAGCGCGGAGCAGAATGACTGCACTAATAGGAATACATAGATTCCCAAGCTGATCTGAACTCTGTTCGGATACGAGAAAGGTTTTCTAGTGACATGGTTATTAGCCATATACATGTTCAAAAAAGGTAATAGCATCTGTAGTTCGTACTTTTCGTTTGTGAGGGGTTACAACTTCTGCTGGTGGATTAAAATGTGCAAATAGGTAAGAAAAGAAAGCATATTATGTTATACGAATATGTCTCCCTATTGTAGCTGCAGCATCGTGCATTTTAAATGACAAGGAGCAGAAGGTGGTAAAGTATAATGCCCCGTGTTGGGATAGGTTGTGTAGACTGTAGAGCTGATTCGTATTGCGTGAACTTAGAACATGGTGGACCTTCCTTGCAAATATTTGGACAGTAAGTATTATGACGACCAGAGTGTTTTTATAAAATCGCAAGGACATAAAGATATCTATATAGATATGGTTTTATAATTTGAAAATTTTTAATGCCACACATCTTCGCCTTTAGCATTTTAGAACTGCATTATAGTACAAAAACTCAAGAGAGCTTTAATGATCGTCAAATATTTGCATCCATTTCTGCCAATATTTTGCAAATTTGTCAAAACGGTCTGTTTTAATAGCTATTTTCTTTTCAATATGTAAGAAAAACTTCATTTCTTTAATCCATGTGGCAATATTTAGCTCTTTGTTGATTATGCGACATTTATAAATATAGAATCTTGTTAAGATCAAAATATAATTAAATTCATTTTGATTACATATACCGAAGATGGCACGTTTTTTGTCGATGTTCACCAAGTACTGATTTTTTTTCGTAAATCCAGTTTTCAATATTTTCCCAAAATTCCATATCGATGTTGCAGTACTAGAAAAAGTGTTCATTTTTTTCGGGCACTCTTTGACAAAAAGTGCATAAGTTATCTTGGTTTATGCCGCAGTAAATCATTAGTAGCCAAAATTCGATGACGTATTATATACTGAAACCAGTGCAATTTCGTATTACCGCAGCTTTTGGCGGGAATTTTATAGATTTGACACCAATCTAAAGTTTCGTTACCAAAAACCATATTCCATTTAATTTGACTTTTTGGTATTATTTCTTTTTCATTTAACACTTTGTACATATCTTTACAGCCCTTTTTGCTCTTTAACACAATTCTGAAATTGAATGGCATGTTGTTATTTGTTAATTGAGTGGGACCAATATGGATTTGTTTTCTTATATAATTTAAAACCCCTGTTCTAACACTAAAGTATTGCATAAAATCTATTTGTAATTAATATTTATTGATAAACTGGTTAAAACTCATCAGGGTCCCATCTTCGTTAAGTAGGTCTTTAATGAAATATATGTTTTTTTCGTACCATCTCCTGTAAAAGAATGAGTTATTTGCTATTTTTATATCTTTATTATTCCAGATGTTTCTTGATCCTATTTCTTCTGATTTAGTTTCGTTTTGTTTGTTACAGATCTCTATCCAGGAGTTTAGAACATCATTCCAAAATATGTTGTTTTTGTTCCTTATCAATCTTTCAGCAAATTCCAAACACCGATTAATTAAATCATTTATTTTAGTATACATCGTTTCAAAAATTGATACATACTTTGAAGTATTAACTATTAAACGGCGAATCCAAGTTGATTTAAGTGGCAACATATAATTCTTTAAATTGATCATTTTTAGGCACCCCTCCTTCCCAATTTTTATCCATTTCACCTTCTGTATTTTAATTACAAGCATGTACTTTCAATCAGAGTGGAATACAGTGTAGATCCTAATCAGATGGCTTCATCAGAAGCCGTCTTTTCTGTATTGACATTTTAAAACCTGTAGCCCAGTGGGCAATGATCGCTCATCTGGGAGCCAGCATAATGTTTGGAGATACATTAATGTATTATGCTCAAAGGCAGGTAACTCTGAACTTGAAACAGTGACCGAACATAAGATATTGTGCACGTCCTGGTTATCTGCAAGTATTAAAAAGATCTGAATAAAGATGGTGAAAGTATATTTTCAGATGCTCAAGGGAAGCTGACTCTGTAGTCAGTGATGGGATCTAACCGATCCATACTTTAATGTATGTCCTGAAAACCTAAAAGGATTTAAAAAAACAAATGAAAAATGAAGGCGCTAGAGTGGTCACAACATTATACAGCTATATTTTAGACGCTCAAGTGCAGCTAACTCTGCAATTGGTGGTTGGGTGTGGCGGATAATCTTACTCATTCAAGCTTTATTTGGTGTCCTTGTTACCTGCAAGACTGATGAAGATCCATTCATAAATGAAGGTGCTGGAGTGGTCATAAAAGATCTCCCATTGTAAATATATGCAGATTTGTTATGATGCTCAAGGGTATTTAAATCAACAGTCTGAAGTTGGTTCTACTTAAAGTTCAAACTCATCCAAGTTTTTATGGTTGTCCTAAGTACCTGAAAGAATGAAGAAGATTCAATCAAAAGTGAGGGCACTAGAGCGGTCACAACATTATCCATTAGTTTTTTAAGATGTTCAAGGGAAGCTAACTCCATAAAAGGTGATAGAATCTTGACGAAATTCAAACTCATTCAAGCTTTAATAGTTGTCCTTCTTGACTGCAAAAATGGAGAAGATCCATTAAAAATTGAAAGCACTAGAGTGGTCACAACATTTTTCCCATTATCAATCTATGGAGAATTTCTAGACACTCAAGGGCAGCTAACTCCACAGTCCAAGGTCAAATCTGGCCAAATTTCGAACCCATCCGAGAATTTATGGGTGTCTATGTTGACTGCAAGAATAAAGAAGATCCAATTAAACGTGAAGGCACTGGAGTGGTAACAACATTTCTCCCATTAAAAGTATATGAGAATTTTCAATATGCTCAAGGGCAGCTAACTCATAAGTCCTGGTCAGATCCTGCTGAATTTCAAACTCAACCAAGCTTTTATGGTTGTCCTTGTTACATGAAAGAATGAAGAAGATCTAATTAAAAATGTAGATGTCACAATATTATCTATCAATTTTTAAGATGCTCAAGGGGAGCTTATTCTATAATAGGTGATGGGATCTTGACGAAATTCAAACTCATCCAGGCTTTTATAGTTGTCCCTTTTATTTGCAAGGATGTAGAAGAGCACTTCAAAATTGAAAGCACTAGAGTGATCACAACATTTCTCCCATTATAAGTCTATGGGGATTTTTCTAAACGATCAAGGGCAGGTTACCAATAAGTCCCTGGTCGGATCCTGTTGAATTTCCAACCCATTCAAGATTTTGTGAGTTTCCTTGTTGCCTGCAAGAATGAAGAAGATCCAATCAAAAAAGAAGGCGCTAGAGTGGTCACAACATTATTCATTGATTTTTCAGACGCTCAAGGGCAGCTAACTCTGATGTTAGTCATGGAATTTTGTCAAAATTAAAACTCATCCAAGCTTTTATAGTTGGTTTCAAAACCTGCAAGAATGAAGAAGATCCATTCAAACATGAAGATACTAGAGTGGTCACATTTACATTTCTCCCATTATAAGTCTATGGGGATTTCCCAGACGCTGAAGGGCAGCTAACTCATAAGTCCCTGGCCCGAGCTGGCCGAATTTTAGACCCATTTCAGATCTAACAGTTGTCCTTGTTATCTGTAGGAATAAAGAAGAACCAATCAAAAATGAAGGAGCTAGAGAGGTCACAAGATGTTGCCCATTATAACCCTATGGGAGCTATCTGTTGCCATGGAAATCAGAGTTCTGATCCTATCTTGCCCAAAACCTTATGTATTCAATCCTCCACCCCAATGCTGCTTCAAATGAAATTTGATTTTGATAGGACAGCAGGTCTCAGAGATATCCATGTTTGAAAGTGTGAAATGACCGACAGACGCCTGCTTGAGTCTCATCCTATAAGCTCACCGAGAGCCTTCTGCTCAGGTGAGCTAAAAAAGATAAATCTGGGTTCAGCAGGACAGTGGTTAATATTTGGAAAAAACACTCAAAAACATATTTTAACATTTGATTGTTTTCTTCTCTCCACTTGAGTGTTTTTTTGCGTTTTAACATAGCTTTGTGGTTAGGGTCATCTCACAGAAGAAGTGAACTGGTTAATTTCACTGCCTTTTATGTTTGCATTATGTGTGGAATTTAACTTTTTATTTTGTTTCTTCACCTGTTTGTGGGCGGGTCAGGCTTAGACCTGGATATGTATTGTAGCGTTCTGAGTCCTTTCTAGCTTAGTTCTCATCTTGCTTAAAAAGTGATAATGACTTGTCTGACACAGTTTTTTCTTGGTTGATTAACGACTTGTAATTTCTATTTTTGTTGTGTCCTTCCCTCCTAATAAACTCATTTTTGAAAATAACTTGTGATTGTAATAATTTCTGATAATACCCATTTGTTGTTGAACTTCTTTTGTAATAAATTGTACAATATTTTAAATAGGGTTGCATTTATGATAACAAACAGACTGTCAGATAAGAGTGCATAACTATTAATATGAGCCGTGACATGTTATTTCCAACAATGTGGTATTTTGACATGTGTAGGCTCAGACAAGCCTGTGGAGCCTCCTTTTAAGCTTAAAAACTCGAAATGATGTTCACCCAGTAGCTTAACACTCATATAATATTCATGCAACTAGCAAAGTCTCTGATCAGACTGCACGTATGCGCAGGCTGATCTCATGTCGCGGCTCAATTATGTCAGCTGGCTGGGCATTAATGACATGTTTCTGGCTAAAATGTGATTCTATTCCAAGGGCAAATATTTGTTATAAGCAAAGCTATTACAAGTCGCTGTCCAGAATATAGATGCAGACTATCCTGATAAGACAAAATCACAGACTAGCTCAAGACACCGTGAAGACACAGACCTAGGACTTCTTACTTCAAGATATCTAGATGACTTATTCAATATTGATAATATTAATTTGGAACAAATGGCCAGTCAAATATACCCCACTGAACTTCTGAAAAGTTATATAAAGCAATTTTCATACTGAAGCTATCATTTTAGATTTAGACCTGTCCATAACAAATGTTATAATTTCTTAAAAACATGATAGCTAAAATGATTTTACTAAAACACTATCTTTACTTTGTTTCAAATTTTTGGCCACTTGGCCTTTCTCAGGAAACAAAATATCTGGATTTATTGTTGTGAGCTACATTTCCATTGTGTAAGCTAACCAGTAAATACATGTATGGTAATCAGTGTGAAATAATCAGTGTGAAATGATTTTAACTTTTAAAAAATAATTCAAGGCGGTCTCCACTCCCCTTCCTATGGTGTATATATGTCACAGCTATTCCATTCTATGAAAGAATGTACGAATAATAGAGACTTCAACTATTGATTGTTTCCCTGTGATGATATAAAAGTTATGAAGAATCTATGAAGTCAATGTGCGAGCCAGTTTTTTTAAACCTACCCCAATCATATACTTGGTCTTCAAAAAAAAGATCTATTCATATACTTGATTGAACAAAATATTTACATATTCAAACAGGAATGTCAGAAAACGGGACCATTCATATAGCAATGATGAAAAACTGGGTCAGTCATATACTTTTTATAAGCAAAAGGGGGCTTATCGTATACCTGGGATCGTTGAAAAGGGGGCTATTTGTCACGCACATCCGTATTATGTCATATATAGGTAGCTCCCCCCCCCCCCCCCCCCCCCCCCCCCCCCCGAGATAATCACTTTATATGTTTTCTGATTATCCCTTCATTTTCCAGTCATAACAATATTTGCTTTTAAGAGAAAAAGAAGATAAAGCTGTACATTACCTTAGAGCGTCTTGAATCTATCTTTGATTTATATATAAACTCAAAACAAGCTATGACTACAGAAAGTATAAGCCCAGCAACCAGTATATAGAATATACCCGCTACATTCCATAAATTAAGTTCTGTCTGTCCCCCATCCTGAAAAATAAAAACACATTTTAGATGTAAGTGATTCATATTTGTAGATTGAATGGGCGGATCCTGGTTGGGGGGACTGGGAGTCCAGATCCCCCTGGAAAATCACAAAAATGTAGTGTTACTTACAAATACAGCCCCTGAAAAATTGCAAAGCTACTAAGCCAGCGTTCAATGTTGTGCTATCATCAACCCGCCAGTGAAAAAACGGTTTCGCTGGCGGGCAAATGGTGGCCCACTTTGTTAACTGGGTATAGGTTTTCTTAGGGGTACTGGTATGGAGCCCCTCTCCTATTTGTAAAATAAAGCTGATGACAAAACGTTCTGGCCACTGTCTATGATTTATGTACGACAAAAATATCAAGCATTGGATTATAATTATATATCATGAATGTGAGGGTAGAATAGAAAAATACGTCACGAGGACTGCCGTTTGGCATCACGAGGCTTGCCAAGTGATGGCAAACAGTGATTCCGAGGGAAGGATTTTTCTATCCTACCCTCACACGACTATTGGATTCTTTTTCTTGCTCATCGCTGGTTTTATTTATTTATTTATTTATTTATTTACTTATTTTAAGATAAACTTGCAGAAGTCTCTGAATACGCTTAGATGCAAATTCACAGGAAGACGTTGCTTGACGTCCTGGGTAAGTTAACGGCAGAGTGATATCGTCCTTTTGAGAGGGCTTTATTTTCAGGAAACTTCGCATTCGCGAAAATTTCCGAATTCACAGTATAAGCGAAAGTGTGTCTCACTAGAACTGATTATGAGTTACAATGTCTTGATACATTACCCCTGCACTATCCTGTAGAGGACATTCAGACATTTTCTCCCACCACTGTTTTTGCATGTCTTCAAGATCACCTGACTCACGTAGTTTTAGCACAGCCAGAGTGAGCTTGTCCCTGAAAAGTGGTAAAAAACAGTGTCAATGCATTGTAAGAAAGGTGCAAAAGATCAGGAATCGATACAATCAGATGCCACACCAGGTTACCATATAGAAAAGTGACAAAAACACAATTAAACATCACAAACAATAGCCAAGAGGTCAGCCCTATCCCAGCAGGTGACCACAAGGCAGCAATGAACAGACGCGCGCGAAAGCATGGCAAACATAAGACATAAATACCACAATTGATCCACAAAAGAAGTACCACCTTGGAACGGTCAGTAAAAATATTTTACCGGAGGGCTTAAACCGGTTGTATGGAGCCAACCACACCCTTAGTTCAGATGTGGATTTAGACACATAGACGTTTGGTTTTCATAAAAGACCTCTAACTTATCCATGCATCATCTCCTAGAACATATAAATCAAGATATACAATGTAAAAAGGTGACAAAACAAAGATAAGGACTCAACAGTACATAAAACTGAAAACCCGAACAAAAGAAATCAAACAGTATTCACAAGGCAAATACAGTACATGTACAAAATGATAAACACTGTCTGCTTATTAACAATCACAATGGAGAGTCTAAAAATAAGCTATTGATGTGTGTGGAGATCATAGTATCGCCTGGAAGCAAATATATATGGAAGAATTACCCAGCATGCAAAGAGTTAATTCTTATGAAAATATATATGGTTCTGGGTACATGTACATGTACTGAGAGAAAAACGGTTAGCAATATACTTTGGGGATTCACAGTTTAGAAGAAATGGGATTTTTAATTTCAGAATATCAAAAACACATGTTAACAAAGTTAACGTTTGGTAGTATGGTGAAATTAACAGGTTGGCACTTCACATAATGTTAAGTCCGATTTTAATTCCCCTTGCAAAACAGCTTTTCTGGCAAAAGCGTGAATATTTTTCTGCTAAAAGTTTCATTTTTCCATCAAACACCTCAGTGAAACGATGTACAGAACCCATGACTCAATAACACAATATTAATAAGCATGATCAATGCACCATCTGAGAGCTTGAAAGCAAAAAAAATCATTTTCAACATATTAGTCTTAATGAGAAGTTGAAAGCTCATGCTCAGTTAAGCAAACAACTAAAATCGCTGCTATATGTAACAAGGAAAGAGAATCATATGTAATAACTTAGGGGATAACTGTATTCAAATTTTCATTTGGGGAGGTATATCGTCGGATATACGGTCAGAAATCTAGTTTTAAGGCGACGCTCGAGCCGAGCTGTAAAACGTGATTTCGCAACATATGTCCGACGATAAACATCCCCAAATGAAAACTTTGAATATGGTTATCCCCATTCGAATGCACTTTTGCAGTTTCCTCTCAAATTGGAGCGTTGTAAGCTGCATAAAGCCGCACGTCATCCACCGAAATGTGACATAATTAATGATGTCAACTATTTCCGACAGTATATCGCAGGGTACTGCATCTTATAATTAAGCCGATACAAGCAAACTCACCTAAGATCAGAGCCAACTGGCGTAGCGATGCCATATCCCTTGGAGTCTAAATTGGTCCCAACTTTCATTGTATCACAAGGATCTCTCATATTGATATAATCATTAGTGGTAGATTCTATTAGAAAGGCATAGTTTCCTTCCCTCACCCTATCTATACCTTCAGCGTTGGACTGAACAAATACACTTGGGCTTGCTGATTGCATGTAGGCCCACATACGCTGATATACAGCTACCTTGGATTGCTGTATTAAACAAAAGAAACGTAGTGTACGAGATAAAATTAAATATTTTTCTTCATTATCCATTTCAGTTATTAATAAAAAAAACCAACGCAAAACAACAACCAAAACACCTCCTCGCTTAGAAAATCAAATAGACGTTATCAGACTGCGTCTCTAGTAGCACGCTGATCTGGGACTTCTTTATTTGCAAATGCTTTCTCTGTCTGTAAAATTTGGTCCTGGTCCTTAAAAGAGTTAATAAAACTACTCACATTGTATTGTTGATATTTATTTTGACCGAGGCAGGACAGGGGGCAATCTTGCATTCTGACAGATTTGCTTAAAGCTGCACAGTCTGTAACTTTTGATCTTTTAATTTTAGAACTTATGTTTCTATTTTTCAAGAACACAGTAAAATAACTAAAATTCAGATAAACTTTTACCAATTTCGTAAATCTTAACAAATCATCAGTATCAAAACAACAGCATTTATGTTAAAATTAACTGTCTATAATTATTGGAGGGACGCAAATAATTACCAACAAGAGAAAAAGACACCTGTTTTATAAGATAATTCACTTTTCCGTGCAGTTTTCAGCTATAGTGAACAGATTTTTTGTGAAAACATAACTGAATTATACGTTTACAAATGATTTAAAAAGAAAATAAAAAATTTCGAAAAATATCAAAAGTTACAGACTATGCAGCTTTAACTAATTAAATGTCGCTCATTAGGTGCACATGTATAATATGTGATATTTAGTTGTCACATTCATACACTTTGTCACACGTTGACACATTTAAGACAATGTTAAAATGATGTTAGAATAAGAATTATCTACTTAACCCCAAATACATATAAGGTCTTATTGAATTTAAAAACATAATGAAACACGTTTTACTTTTTGTACAAAACTCAAAAAATAGTAAGTAAGTATGATCAGGTAATACCACAATCACAAACTGCAGACAAACACGTGGTATCGTGAAGAAGAGCCATACTACAATCACAAGACACCAGAAAGAGCATACCTTGAAGAAATTCTTCGTACTCCCAGCATCCAAAGTACCATATTGTATTTCTGTTTGTTTGGCGAGATCTTCAGCGGACTCAATAGGAGTTAACATGCGCTCTACTGTGAGAAAGGCTGCTAGGTTGGCAGTGTACGAGGAAATTATTATAAGCGTGAAAAACCACCACACACTGCCCACTATTCGACCAGATACTGATCTGTTGGAGAGAAAACAAGCAAGTCAATTGAGCCACTGCATAACAAAACCAACATGATGATGACATAGCGTAAATTGATATAAGTACATTTTTGCATACTTATAAATTCTTTCTTCTGTATTGATATAATAAACATGGGTCGGTCGATAGGATGGTTATTATTTCCAAATAATGTTGAATTTCTTTCCTGAAGATCGTTTTATTCTTTCAGCAAACTTTGCAGAAACTGATGAAATGCCGGGGTAACTAACATTTCATTTGGTATTCCTGTTTGCCAATTTACTCCTCTATAAATCTCCAGTATGCAAAAGGTGTGACATCGATAGGGCTATATTCAAGTCTCTGCTGTGCATTGAGTGAGTTGACAGTGACTCATGGTTGCATTTTGCCGACAGGAAAGATCCAGATCTTAATGGGCGGATGCTCAGAGCTCGATCAGTCATCGCTGGCAAGCTAGATCAGCATCATATTAACCCCTATATAGGCGAACAGAATACACACGAGTTCTCATATGGTAGGGTGTCCAAAAAGGACCATGCACTAGCTGTATTCAAGATAGTCTTCATAATCGTTATACTGATACCAAAGTAGGAAAGAGGGCAAATATCAGGAATTGATACAATCAAGTATGACACCTGACCCAGGATACCGTATGAGAAAGTGACAAATTCACAAGAAAACATCACATACAGAAGAGCAAAGAAGTCGGCCCTTTCCAAGCAGGTGACCACAAGGAGGCGTGGCACAGACAAGACAATACAGCAAAGACAAACACAAAATAATAATAAAAAAATCTACAAAAAAGTACCGCCTTGGAACGGTCAGTAAAAAATTACTGTAGGGCTTAAACTAGTTTCACGGTACCAACCTCGCCCTTAATTTTGATGTGGATCAAGACACATAGCTGTTTGGTTCTCATGAAAGATCCCTAACTTATCCATGAATGCAAGAATGTGGTTTTATTCCAGATACAGTATAGATCGTTAAGTGGCACTAACCCACTATTTGGAATATGATGTTTCAATATATATTATGTTTGTGATGTGTAAATGCTATTCTCTATAAAGATAACATGACAAAACAAACTTATAAAAGAATCCATGACTCATCTCGAAGTACATTTAAATCAAGATGTTAAATGGAATTAAGACAAAGATAAGGACTCAACAGTTCATACAAATGAATACCGGAGCTAAAGAAATCAAACAGTTAACCAAGACGCATGTAAGGTTTTGTAAAGCCAACCACGTTCTGTGCCTACCTACACTGCTTGCAGAATATGGAACAAGAGATTCATAAGAAATGGGCAGTTCTCACTCTTAATAACTGGACAAGGCATTCCTTTTCAAAGAATTGTTAGGTGTTATATTTCATTTTTATTCAAACTTTAATAGAACAATCTATAAGCAATTGGTCGAGACCTTAATCTGACCTCGCATTCTGCAGCGTCTGATCTTGGTCTGCACTGTTTACATGTGTCCTGCAAAAGGACGCTATGCTTATATGGGTTAAATAAACGTTCATCAATGAAGCAAAAATCACATAACCATGAACATATCAATATCTTAATTAGAATGTGGACTTATGGTTATCCATAACACATTTTTGTGATGGTCTACCATAATGCTTTCGAAATTGCACAAAGTACACTGATACTACACTATTTATACTTAAGATTAATCTTGCTAGAGTTTGGTGTTTTTATATATTATACTTTTGACATGGGGCTATGTTCCTGACCCTAACTGATAATAGTCCAGTGAGTCTACATTTGGGTTACATTACTTAAACAGGGTAAATTGTAGTCATTCATTATATAAGGGAAAACACATTCAAGAAAGTTATATTTTCATGAAAGTCACGACCAAACATATTTGCAATCATGTTCTTAGAAGTGGATACTAAAGCTGGTGACTTTCTCAACCGTTTTTTTTGTGTTAAGCAAGAGAAAAATACTAAATATATTTTTGCTATTGTTAGGGCCTGCAATACCTCTAGAAGGATAAATTAGCCACTACATGAGATTTCCGACAACGTGGTATGTGCAACCAGCAAAGACCCAGATCAGCCTGCACATACACGCAGTCTGATCAGAGCCTTTGCTAGTCGTTTGAATATTCTATGAGTATTAAGCTACTGACAGATCATCGTTTGGAGTTTCTAAGCTTAAAAGGAGGCTGCACAGACTCATCTGAGTCTACACTTGTCAAAATGCCACATTGTTGGAAATAACATGTGGCGGCTCAAATGTGTAATGGTATTTCATCACACTACATGTGGTTC
>CAXHUL010000742.1:42044-194000 GCA_964019695.1 Loripinus fragilis
ATATAAACAGTCAGACATAAGTTAAGCATCCCCTCAATAGTTTCATTGAAAAACGAAGGAAGCTTTCCAGTCATAAATATTTTCTTGTTTTATTTACTAGAATAGGTATACTGGTGACAATTTACAGCTAAATTTGAATAGATTATCATTAAGGTAAACAACCAAGCATGGTAAATGCACACTTACCCATAAATGTCCCTATTCTCTACCCCATTATGGTGTTTTCAAAACGCTTAGATATGTAAAGTGTTAGTGTCAAATTGTTACAATATCAAAGACAAGTTCTGTCTGAAATTTTCAGATTCATATCTCTAAAAGAATAAAGTTATGGATGTGTAAGGAATGGCATGTTATATAGTGATAATGCAAAAAATACAAACACGCAATTAACTATCTTTGATCCTCTATAACTGATAAGTAACCTAGAGTTTGACAGCATCAATTTGGCACTATTTTGAAAAATAGGTCCAGATTATTTCTGCGTTTATTTGAATTCAAAGTCAGCACTTTGGGTTAAGCTGTGACACTTTTTAAGGGTATGCCCCCAAAATAGGGGTTGGAGTATACAGGACACCGTAGAAATTAAGCAAAATGACCAAATCGCTTTCTGATATGTTCAGCAGACCAAGAAAAGACTAGGGTAACAAAATGTTAAAAACTGGTTGTTCTTCTGAAGAAATTTGTTCACGAAAAACGTCTCTGAAATAAAGTTTGGGTGATGTTTAACTGATGTCTGACTGTATATATAAAAAACCTTTAGGAGGGGTCTACATTCCAAACATCTGTGGACTGGTGTGATTTATTTGATCTACATGTATTCTAATAAAGAATTGAAGGATCTGAAATGTAAAATTTAGCTTGGACCTATTATATTAATTTATATTTTGACCAATGCTAACATTAACTAAGTCGTGTCACGCTTCATCAGTTATGCAATATTGTCCTCCTAAAATGAGGATCATCAAACGCTACACTGACGTATGGCAACGCATCCATATCGCGTTTTTGTTGTGAGAAACAGTCTGCAACAAGCTGGAATCCCAAAGGTGTGTTGATCATCGTGTTCCAATCAAGCATGGGAGGCGTCTTAATCTCTAACAACACACTCCAAACGACACAGAAGAACTCTGACAAGCGTTGTAAGGAACTTCTAAATGTCAACAGGAGGGAGCACAGTGGTAGAGTGTACTGTACTTTAAAGCTGCATACTCTGTAAGTATGAACATTTTTCGAAAAATTTTATTTTCTTTTTAAATCATTTGTAAAAGTAGAATAAAGCTATATTTTACAATAAAAATGTTCAGTACAGCTAAAAACTGCATGGAAAAGTGAATTATCTTATCAAATAGGTGTTTATTTCTCTTGTTTCTAATTATTTGTGTCCCTCCAATAATTCTAGACCGTTGAATTTTAACATAAATGCAGTTGTTTTGATAGTGATAACTTGTTAAGATTTACGAAAATGGTAAAATGTTTACCTGAATTTGAGTATTTTTACTGTGTTCTTTAAAAATAAAAACATTATTTTTAAAATTAGAAGATCAAAAGTTACAGACTATGCAGCTTTAATCATTGTAGCGTGGCTTAAATCAAACCATTATTTTGATTGCAGATATCTAGAACTATGAAATGCGTGCATTACTAGGTAAGTTTGTATTGTATAAGGGAGCGCATTGGCTCAGTGGTAGAGTGCTTGACTCGAGACAGAGGGTCTGCGGGTTCGAGCCTCACCTGCGTCACTGCATTGTGTCCTTGAGCAAGATATGTACTGTACTTTAATCATTGTAGCGTGGCTTAAATCAAACTATTATTTTGATTGCAGATATCTAGAACTATGAAATGCGTGCATTACTAGGTCAGTTTGTATTGTATAAGGGTGCGCAGTGGGTCAGTGGTAGAGTGCTTGACTTGAGACCGAGGATCCGCGGGGTCGAGCCTCACCGGCGTCACTGTGTTGTGGTCCTTGAGCAAGACACATTAATCCTAGCTTAGCACTGGTTCAACCCAGGAAGACACGTCCCTTTATAACTGAAAGATTGTTGATGGGACGTAAAGCATCAAATCAAACAAACAAACAAAACAAATGTCAACAGGGGCGTAGCTACGTATACGCAAAAACACATTCGCGTACACATTTGGACCAAAAATATGGGAAGATTCTATCATATTTCTGATGGATTCTTGATGATTGTTATGTGTAAAAAACCAATATTAATCGCTTAATCCAATTTTGACAGAATTTGAGATGATGTTTGTATCCCAATCTCATAGGCACCCAACATTTAATGCAAAGTGAATCCTGATCATATACAATTTTTATAATCTACCATTACCAAGAGTGTGTTTATCTTGGCAAACAGCGCAGACTGATGAGACGCCGCATTTTGGGGCATCTCATCTGGGTCTACGCTGTTTGTATATGTTCCTTTTTGGCATGGATTCAGCTTGTTCAACAAGTGCGTATTTTGAATTTTAGACTAGCTACGCCCCTGGACTTAATATGACATAGTGGCTAAAAGCAGGTTCTTTGCATTTTGAGCTGTAACAATAACAATATGCACATGTCTATCTCCATACTATTTAGATATGCATAATATAGTTCATATTTTGTTGAATGAAAACTAAACATCTTTTCAGTAAGAAAAAGGACAAAGATCAGGAATCGATACAATCCAGCACCACACCTGACCCAGGATAATAACTGGAAAGTGACAACTTCACAATTAGACATCACAAACGAGAACCAAGAGGTCAGCCCTTTCCCAGCAGGTGACCACAAGGCATCAATAAACAGACGCACACGAAAGCATAATAAAAACAAGACAGAAATAACATAAATGATCCACAAAAGAAGCATCGCTTTGGACCGGTCAGTAAAAATATTTTACTGGAGGGATTAAACCGGTTTCACAGCCCTAACCTCACCCTTAGTTCAGATGTGGATCAAGACACATAGATGTTTGGTCTGCATGAAAAACCCCTAACTTATCCATGAATCATCTCCTATAACATATAAATCAAGATATAAAAAGGAGATAAAGCAAAGACAAGGACAATCGTACCAGACCTGTCCCAGGATACCAAATGAGAAAGTAACAAATCACAATAAACATCACAAACAAGAGCCAATAGGTTAGCCCTTTCCCTTCTGGCGACCACAAGGCAGCAAAAGCAAGGCAAACACAAGATATAAATAACACAAATGATCCACAAAAGAAGTACCGCCTTGGAACGGTCAAGTATTACCTTGAACTTGGCCAATATTTGGACATCAAGAAATTCATTTTCCTTCGTCAGAAATATAGATTATAGATTCTTTTGCACCAACGTTTAGTGTAATCCGTGCTCTAGCAGTCAGAATTTAAATTTTCCAAAATAAATTTTTAATTACAAGCTTTTTTCCTCTGCTTGTACGATAGCTCCCAACACTTTTATATATGATTGCCAGTGGCAAGACTATACATGGGATGTTATTATACACGTAAGTCTACATATGTGGGATTATACACCTGACTGACTTTACAAGATGGTGGGGGGGGGTTTTAAACCCTGGAATTAGTTTTTAATGAATTTTTGTTCAAAGCAACAACAACATTTAGACTTGTTGATTCTTTATGTTGAAGAGTGGCAGAAACTCGTTGGAACTTGTAATACTCTCTCTAAACTTTACTCTTAACTAATTCGCGTTTCCGGTTCCTGTGTTTAGATTTAGATAGTCCTTTCAGTAGATTTCTGCCGAATTATATCTATCTTGCAAAAAATTTCAGCACTGTGTCGCTTGAAACTACCCCTTCACTTAGGGAGTTCCACAAATTGATACATCTTATTGGAAAATAATTCATTCTCAATTTCTTTTTACAACTAGGTTTCTGTATCTTAAATAAGTGGCCTCTTGTAAAATTGTTATACAAATCAACAAACTTTCCTTGTTCAATTTAATCAAAGCCATGAACTATTCTATATATCTGTATTGGTCATAGCGCTTTCTTTTAAAATGTAGTGTAGGAAGGTTTAATCTTTTGAGACGTTCTGTATATGATAGGTCTTTTAATTCAAGTAGTATTTTAGTAGCACGTTTCTGAATGTTTTCTACTAATTGTATATTCTTTGTAGTTGCAGTAAAAAGTCAGTTTGCATACATATGGCTCATTATAATGTCCCTTACTGTTCTTACACAAATTCTGCTAGGCAGACAGGTTAAACTAACTGGCCTATAGTTTTTTGTTTCGCTTTATCCCCCTTATTCTTGTATAATGCTGTTATGTTGGCATCTTTCCAAATATACTTTGAAAAACAATTGAAGGATATTTAGCCATCTCTACATACAGTACAATATAAACGTTTTTTTTATTTGATTCTTTACGTCCCATCAACAATCTTTCAGTCAAACAGGGACGGCTCTTCCTGGGTTGAACCAGTACTAAGCTAGGATAAATGTGTCTTGCTCAAGGACCAAAACGCAGTGACGCCGGTGAGGCTCGACCCCGCGGCCCCTCGGTCTCAAGTCAAGCACTCTACCACTGAGCCACTGCGCTCCCTTATACAATAAAAACTGACCTAGTAATGCACGCATTCCATAGTTCTAGATATCTTCAATCAAAATAATGGTTTGATTTAAGTTACGCTACAATGATTAAAGTACAGTACATGTTCAAATAGTGCAACCCTCTATACTGAAAAATCACAAACATTCTAAAACGATTGAAACCCATTTTTATTGTTTGTATTCCATAATTTCTGGTTCCATAATCATTGCTGGCTCTCAGTTAAAATTATGACACCTAATTTTGTAGTTGTTGTCAGTGTTTGACTTCCAATTTGTTGTCATATTGGCTGGGGTATGCCATATCTGTGCATTTTTGTTGAAGAACTTGTCACGTTATAAGGCGCAATTACTTATCAATGGGTGTGAAAACCTGTCTGCGGTCAGAATTAGAGCATAAGCAATGATCAGATAAATGTTGTAGCAAAAAAATATAAACGCTAATTTTTTGCTTGTGAACTTTGGGTAAAGAGGGTTGTGAATTTGGAGTGGTACTGTATCGTAACTAATGGCCAGTAAATTTTATTTTGTATTTTGCTGAATTGCATATTGGTAGTTCTATCTGATAGGAAAGTTCTTTGTTTGGAAATTATTTTCTCAAATGTTATTTAGTCAAACGAATTTTGATATCCTTCAATTGTTTTTCTGAGTATAATTGGTATTTTCCTACCTTCTCTGAAGAACAAACATCAAAAATATTGTTGGATGATATACACGTATATTGGTGCACTAGGAAATCTATGCTTCTAGTGAAGGAAAATGGAGTTTTTGGTGCTAAGTTCATAAAATATTCGACTAATATCAAATAGATAGGTTTTTTCATTTAACAAAAATATATAGACTATATTATTATAATCATAACTTACATGTAGCACATCAAATATACATGACAAGGCAAAGGGCAGTTGTAACTTACCTGGCCTCAAGGTTATAAAGCTTGAGTACATTCTCAGACTCAAAATAAAGTGCATTGATTGGCTGCTTACGGACACGTGTCTGCAAGCAGCCAATCATTGCGCTTTATTTTGAGTCTGGGACTGTACTCCAGTTTTATAACCTCGAGGCCAGATAAAAGGATAGGTTAGATACCAAATGCTGAGTTGGTTTCACATTGTCCCAGGTACACTTACCAACACCATTCTGTTGACTGGCATGTTAATTAAACGTCATAAATCTTCCAGCTGTCGTGAACTGTTCTAGCATAATTGTGCTGCAGTTGGTTAACAAATGCTGAATACAGTCTCCACAGAGTCGAACAATGATAATGCCATGAGAACGATGTAAAATGATTTGGAATTGTCCCCTCTTACATGGGTGAACGTTTTCAGGATTATTCCTGAATTCAGGATTTTGAGGCTGGCTTTCCATAGAAAGTCAGCCTCAAAATCCTGAATCTGGCAGTTTAGAATAGCTGCTCAGATTCATTTCTATTATATCTAAAGACAATTGACCATTTACACTTGAAACTTTCACCTGTGCTCTTAAGACCTGGTACAAACGGGCCCTCTGATTTGATTCGAATATATATATCAAAGATTTATTGTGGCTGAAGCAAGTACCTTGAGAGTTACTTCCCTTACCTTGTCTGTTCCATTTATTGTGAGTCCCGTTGCTGTCACGTTAATCACCGCTTCTTTATAAACAATGACTTCAGTAGTTTCTGTGGCAACGCTGTAGTCATTTGAAACTCTGGAAGTAAAACAAACACATTTGAGTCAGGTAATGATATTTTGGTTCTTCTTACATAGGCCAATAGTCAAGTCTCAGACGACAATGCACAGTCTTGCAAGAGCCTACATTACTCACACGCACAAAGCTATGATGAAGATCAAGGCTCTGGCAACAGGTTAGGAGTTTATCCCACTTTATAGCTGTTTTAAGGATGATGCGGTATATGTGATACGTACCAAAGGCTTATGAACTGGCTCATACTATTAAGTGTCCAGCAGTGTGATTAAAGGTGTGCTTAACGACTTCCTCTCCTGAATTGTTAGGTCCATTGACTTCTAACTGGATATGTCCCTTCGATTCATTGATAATATTCCACTTTGCTAAAATGATGGTATTGCAAAATCCAATATGGGTGCCATGGTGTCCATCTTGAAATTGATTTCTGCTTTCTCCAGTTAAAGCTTGGTAATCAGCGAAATGTGCATGGGCAGATTTGCTCAATTCACAGTCACGACATCCACCATGGCTGCCTTTTTGAAAACATATTTCCATTTCGCACTAGTCTCTTTTGCTGCGACCATAGTTGGTCAGAAAAAAACAAGAGGGACTCTTATAGTTGACTCCTATAGTTGACCCAGCAGTGTCTAAAGAGGCAAATACATGCCAAAGTAACTGTTGTTTTACCCTTTTTTTTCCCCAAACTCTAATGCATATACATGGTCATATAAAGCATGATACCTAAAGTCACTAGTATATCCAAAAATATAAACACAAATTTTATTGCTTGTGAATTTTCTGTTGTTTGGTATGCCTTTGTGCGCGTCTGTTTATTTGTGCCCTGTGGTCACCTGCTGGAAAAGGGCTGACCTCTTGGCTCTCGTTTGTGGTGTCTAAATGTGAGTTTGTCACTTTTCCATTGGTATCCTGGGTCAGGTGTGGTACTTGATTGTATCGATTCCTGATCTTTTCACCCTTACTTTGAAGCATTCAGAGTTGTACTGTATCGTAACCAATGCCTTTGCATTTTAATAAATTGGTAGTTGTATCAAATACGAAAATTTCCTTTTTGGAAAGTATTTTCTCAAATGTAATATAGTCAAAAGAATTTTAGTATCCTTCAATTGTTTTTCTGAGTATATTTATTTATAATTTAGCAAAAAAATGTTGTCATCGGGTCAAAACACAGTAAGTGGATGCCATCAAAAATGAATTAAAACGATAAATCAGTTTTTTTTCGCAGGAAATGTAATGAAAATTAATGTACAAGATCATTTATCATATCAAAGGCACAACTAGAGCTAAAATGTTGTTTAAGATGCTTTTTTACTCAGGTAAATATTGGCTTCATGCAATGGACATTGCATGGAACTTCAGTTTACAGCTTACGGTAGTAGAAATTAAAAAGTCAAATGGTCAAACATGTCATCACATAGTCAATAAGCCCAGATGAAAACAATAACATTGGAAGGCCCTCTGGATATGCAAGGGTAGACTAAATGCTCTTAATAATTTCAGATAGTATTAAAATTGAGACTCACATCATGATCTTGGCTTATAAGAATTGCATTCGAGCTAATTAATATTGTCAGAGTCCATTAGATTTGCCTTGGTATACACACGAATAGAATCAACTCTGATTAGAATTTGAAAAGAAGTCTAGAGGAAATATCGAATAGGGCCATGTTAAAGAAAGAGCCAGATCTGGACATGTAAATGCACAACGAACAGAGAGGATCATCACATGTTTATAATCACTCGTCATACCCGGGTTTAGTCTACAAAGGAAGTCCGTCTAGCATTGAAAGAAACAGCAGTATATGAGCGTCAAAGAACTTATGAATAAACGCCAGTAGTTTCGGGGTTTGAAATCACATACTGAATTGTTAAGAATAAATAAATACTTTAGAATTCAATAATGGAGAAAGATAATGCGTCTCTTGAAATCATATTGTACCTTTAGTTAGATGACCAAAGGCGGGTCAGGCGTCAAACTGGTGAACATTACAAGGAAAACTATGGAGACGTTAAAGTTGCTGATGGTGGAGTGGTGTAGGGAACATTTTCTGATGATTATTTGCTGGAAGTGATTGATGGCATAACAAATGCAGTAAAGCACAGATATGGAATTCAACACCCACTAGTGTGACAATATTTCGAAAGCCCAAACAGAAAGGTTTTTAGACTATGACACTCGCCCATGTATCGAGTAAGGATACTTAACCAGTACAAACTACACACAACATAAGAAGTATACTATGACTTTTCCTCAGTTCTGACTTCAATCTCATTGAACATCTATTGAATATCCTGGCTCATATGTGTGACTATGGCATTTCATTGTTATGCTATTTACTGTAAACTTCTTAATATTCCAGGCATCAAAATTTGGTGATTTTAAAAGACGCACATACGTTCAAAAGATGGTTTTAGACGATACAGATACCAACATATTAAGGATGTGTGTTCAATTACTGTTTGTTGTGGAAATCAATTCGAAGCTATATTTTGCGGCCTCATATTTTGGCGATTTTTGATTTTACCGCCAATATATCTTCAAATAAAAATACTTGCGAAATATAAGTGTTTTACAGTATATGACGAGTATCATATACATACCTGCAAGTATACTTTCCTTCTACATTTGGATCATTTGCGCTAATTGTATAGGCACCAGACACGGAAAATTCATCGCGCATTATGCTAACATCTGCAGTCATTATTTCTACAGTGTTGGGTGCAGTTTCTTTCTCTAAAGTCACAACTGGTCTTGGATTGCCTATACCGCCACACCATATGGATTTAAATGGTGGTTGAAGCAGAGTTGTAACAGGAAGAGAATATATTCCTGTTGTGTTTGGAGGTACAGCTGATTGTATGTCACTTAATGATACAGAAAATCGTCTCCCAAACATTATGTCTGAATGTAATGCATGCGGACCTGAATAAGCGCTTAATTGCAGATCCAATATTCCACCAAGCTTAATTTGTCCTGTATTAACTTGCGAGGCAATTTCTGCCATCGGATAACTTATATTCACAGAAGAATTGTTCCATTCAGTATGTAGATTCACATCGAACATCAGTGGAGGTTTGGTAGACGTGTTTAACCCAGACATATGGGTGAAGACGTCTTTATATGCACTAGCATTACCTTTCACTAGAAATTTTGTTGTAAACTTGTCATTGACATTAGGGTAAATTAGGTTTTCAACAAGTTCTAATTCTATTTGTGCTGGCGAGATAGAATTATAACTGGAACGATATATTGCTGTGCGATTGACTCTTATACCCATAAAATCTCTGGTGTCATAGACACGGAACTGTATCCAACTGGATTGTAGGAGTTCAGGAGTGAGTGTTATTCCAGCTACGTAACTGTCGTTGCTTTCTATTTGGGTAACCCATCCACCTAAAATATACAAAGAAGCCATGACATGACAATTAAACCACCAAAATGAGTGTGTACCCAGCGAATACAGATCACCCTGGGTAACCGACCAGTCTTCTCAAGACCTTAGTGTGCACAATCCAAACTGCCTCGGCCAATTCCGCAAAATTCCATGGAATCAGACCACGGATATACATCGAGGATCTTCTTGATAATGCGGGTGATAATGTGACGCTGACGTTATATAACGTGAGGCTGACGTCACAGAAACCATGTTTACACAATAACAAGTGTGATTGCAGCAAAAACAAACGGCTTAAATGAAGTTTATGTTTTTTTTAAATAAAGTATCGCTATAGCGATATTTTATTGAAAAAACATAAATTTCATTTATTCTGCTGATTAAACTTTTCAGATAATCAGAATTATCGATTTTAATAGAGCTGAACCCACATGCTACAGCACTAATTTTCCATACGCCAGTTCTGGCTAATAAAATGGAGCTTTTTGGTACATAGTACTACGCGTAATGCCCCTTACATACACCTGAGCCATGATTCGATTCTCGAATCGTGGCGGACTTTCCCGAATGCAGTGTGCGTTCTGTGGGTAACCAAGGACCTAAGTTTTCTTCGTGCAGACAGGAAAGAATCTGATCAGTCTGAAGTGGTGCCTATTCTTATCCGAGTCTTCTCGAGAAGCACAGCAACATTGTTGATTTTCTTATGTCACGGCGTAAATGTGCTATGCAATGATACAGTGAATCCTCAAATATTTCAGCTCAAAAGCTACATATCTCTATGTATGCTCTTGCATGCGTTTACTGTTTCTTTGTTTTAAATGAATAGTGAATACAAGAACCCCCCCCCCCCCACATCTAGACCCTCTTGTATGGGAATATTGTAGACATGATTTCACAGAATTTTTGGAAGTAAACATCATTATAATAACTGCAAATTTACGTTCATGAGATTTTGAATATAATGAAGTACTGAAGATATATGTTAACCCTCAATAGACTGGAAATGTTTGGTCGCAGTTGCAGTAATAGTGAGACACCTTTGTTTACATTTTGAAAACTAGTTTATTTTATTTTTCACTATTTACATGAACTTTTGCGGCGAATTTTGTGTGTTTTAAAGATGTAATTTTTAAGGACTTTATTGATATTGACTGTGATTGGTTCCGAACTGGTGAGTGTTTTTTTTTTGATACAGACAAAGTTGATGGACAATATCCCATCCCCCCTTTCATGAGGGTCTGGATGGGGGGGGTCTGGTATTCACTATTCATTAAAAATTTAGCCCAGTATTCATCTCATTAAGATTTGGATTATTCATTAAAAGTAAGAAAGGTGGCAAAGAAATCTGATTATTCACTATTCATTAATTTTTTCATCAATTCATTAAAAAAATAGGATTATTAATTATTTTTAGGCCCTCATTATTCACTATTCATTATTGTTTTGGCTCATTATTCACTATTCATTATATATAGGGCCATTATTCACCTATCATTATACCCCATCCAGACCCACTTTCATAGTACAACCTACAGTTAGCTTTGGTCATTTGACTTTTTATCAGAATTTCGTCTCAAGTTATCAGTCGGTAGAGAAGAAGCAGAAACAACTATATTCCTTCCAATGCAGAAGGCGTAATTTACTACCAGTATATTTTGTGGTGACGTTCACCCGCGTCCTGGTCCTATGGGAAGCCATTGCAGTGATAATATGGATTATAAAATGTTTTGAGAAGAAAGGCTTGCATTTCGTTCATATGAATATTAGAAACGTATTGCCCAAACTTGACGAGCTGCGCATTCTTGCTAGGAAAACAAAAGATGCTTGTGTCTGCATCACAGAAACTTGGCTTGATAATACAGTGTTTGACTCTGAAATTCAAATAGCTGGCTATGATGTTTGGCGAAAAGATTGATTTCATCGTTTGTATCTACATTAGGAGCGATCTGGCGTTCAATGAACTTGATGAACTTTCCAATGAAGAACTAGAAGCTACATGGATTGAAATTTTACTCCCCAAAACTAAACCTATTGTATGTGGTGTTGTTTACAGGCCCCCTCATAACTTTTATGAACTATACGAATCTGTATGCCTGACTAGTTCTTACTTAATTGACAGGGTATGCTATGTGCTTAGAGATTTCAACACCGATGTGTCTAGCAACCAATGATGTAACGTGTTGAAATCATTAACTTCATTTTTAGACTTATTCAATTTGTCACAGATAATCAAGGACTCAACGCAAGTGTCTGCAAAATCTTCGTCCACAATAGATCTCATACTTGTATCAGATACAGATAAAGTTTCCCAATCCGGTGTTATTGACATTAGTATTAGTGATCATTGCCTTATTTTCTGCACTAGAAAAGTTATAAAAACGTTTTTAATAAGCATAACACGGTAAAAAATAGATCCATGAGGGACTATAGCCAGGAGGCGTTTCAAACAACTTTATTAAATGCTGATTGGAACTCAGTGATGACTTCAGACGATGTGATTGACGCATGGTCAAAATTTAAAACACTATTTCTTTCAATTGTGAATAATATGTCACTAATTAAAGAAATACGAATGAAACAGAGAACCGAACTTTGGGTCACTAATGACATTTAAAATCAATTAAGGAACGGGATAAAGCATTTCATGATTTTAAGAAACACAAAACTGAAGAAACTTTTTCCATTTTAAAGAGCTTCGGAACAAACCCAAAATCTTATTTATACATGCCAAAAGAAATTATTTTAATGACAAACTAGACAGTGAAAAAAACTCTAAATCATTATGGCAGTCTCTCAAGGACTTGGGTATGCCGTCTAAGAAGGGCAAAGCCTCTTCGGGTAACACTGTCCTCAAAATTGATGGCCAATAATTATTGTCTTTTGATAAATTAAAGGTTGCTGAAAGATTCAATTCATTTTATACAACAGTTGCTTCAAAACTTGTGGAGAAGCTACCGCAGAGTTTTAACAATTTTTAGAAAGAACTTTGTGAAAAGCTTTGATCGCAACAAACGTGTTTTTCTAAATAGTTATTCATTTTCAATTGTTTCTGAAAACAAAATTTTAAAGTATCTGAACAGTCTAGGCATTAACAAAGCTACTGGTTTGGGTGGCATGCCTTCACGCTTTTCGAGAGATGGTGCTTCGATTATAGCCTGTCCTCTTACACATGTTATTAATTTATCTTTGAATCAAAGTGTTGTACCTGATGATTCAAAATCTGCAAGAGTAGTACCTCTTTTTAAAAAGAGTGATAAAACAGAAGTAGGTTATTATCGACCAGTGTCAATTTTGACGATTATTTCTAAGGTGTTTGAAGGAGTGGTTTATGACCAAGTTAAATCATATCTTGATCAGAAGAAACTTCTTTAAAAAAATCAGTCAGGTTTTAGAAGTATATATTCTACTGATACTTGTTTAACCCAGTTAACAGATTTTATCAAATTTCAAATGGACCAGGGTCATTTTGTGGGCATGGTTCTGTTAGTCCTACAAAAAGTTGATCATGGCATTTTGTTAATGAAACTTAAAGCTCTTGGCCTCAGTCAAGACGTATCCAGATGGTTTTGGTCCTATTTATCTGATCATCAACAGCTAGTGGATGTATCTGGAAATCTATCCTCACATGCAAATATTCCATGTGGTGTACCCCAGGGATCAATACTGGGACCCCTTTTATTTTTGATTTATATCAATGATATGTCTGGTGCTGTCAGTGATAAAATGTTGTTGTATGCAGATGACTCTGCAATTTTAGTAGCAGATAAATGTTTATCTAACATTGAAACTGTCTTACAGAATGAGCTTGAGATTGTAAGTGAATAGCTGGTCGACAATAAACTTTCCCTGCATTAAGGCAAAACGGAATCTATACTGTTTGGATCTAGACCTAGGTTAAAGTCACTATCGGTTTTAAGCATTACTTGCAAAGGTACCGTTATTGAAGCAAAAACACTGTAAAATATTTGGGTGTAAAGTTAGAACAGTGTCTTTCTGGTGCTAATATGGCGACTTCTGTAATTCAAAATAAGTAAGGGTGCAAAGATCAGGAATCGATACAATCAAGTACCACACCTGACCCAGGATACAAATGGGAAAGTGATAAACTCACAGTAGACACCACAAACGAGAGCCAGGAGGTCAGCCCTTTCCCAGCAGGTAACCACAAAGCACATATAAACAGACGCACACAAAGACCTAGCAAACACAAGACAGAAAAAAAACATAAAAGATCCACAAAAGAAGTACCGCCTTGGAACGGTCAGTAAAATATTTTACTGGAGGGCTTAAACCAGTTTCACGGCGCCAACCTCACCCTTGATTCTGATGTGGACCAGAACACATTTGGGAAAGTGACATAACAAAACACACACTGCAGCCAAGAGGTCAGCCCTTTCCCAGCAGGTGACCAAAAGGCTACAAAGAACAACACATACCAACATGAAGCATAACCAACAAAAAACGATCCACAAAAGAAGCACCGCCTTGGAACGGTCAGTAAAAATACTTTTACTGGAGGGCTTAAACCGGTTTAACGGCGCCAACCTCACCCTTAATTCAGATGTGGATCAAGACACATAGATATTTGGTTTGCATGAAAGAGTCCTAACTTATCAATGCATCATCTCCTAAAACATATAAATCAAGATATAACAAGGAGATAAAGCAAGGATAAGGACTCAACAGTAAACTAAACTGAATACCGGTGCAAAAGAAATCCAACAGGTAAACCCCGGTGGGAAAGGCAAATGCAAGGTAAAAGTTTTTATACAGAAAGAGGAAATTTTTAAATTTGACAACCAAAAAGCTTTTAGTGAAGTTGATATAGTGTCATTTTGCCTATGCATGCTCTTTTTGGTATCCGGGCTTATTTAAGGTTTTGAAAAAAAAAATCAGGTTACCCAAAATAAAATCATACGGTTTGTTCTTAACATGGATTCAAGGGCACATGTAGGCTCTGAAGTTTTCAAGTCTCTTGACTGGTTACCTGTTTAAAAAAGAGTTGACCAGATTATTTTGAACCATGTTTTTAAGGTTAAGTCGGGTCAATCGTCAGATTATTATGGTCGAGCACTTTATTCCGGCAAATTTCATACACTCATATGGAACTAGATTTAGGGAAACTGTTTGTTTTTTCTATTCCAAAAGTAAAACGTTTAGGAAAGAAATCCTTGGATATAATGGTTGTGTTTTATGGAACGAGCCCCCTGGTGACATTAGGAGCTTACAGAGATATCCAAATTTTAAAGTAGCTGTTAAAAAGTTCCTTTTAAGCAAGATTGATTGGTAATGTATGTTCTTACAGTATCTTGATAAATTTTACTTTCCTTTTAGCATAGATCTTTACGGTTTTAAGGTATTTACGCCCATTTTTTTTATTGTTTTAACTCTTAATACTTATTTACTTACTGTTTAACTAGTGGTATCTCACTATGATTTGCAGCCGGTACAAAAGGACCACAATGGAAATAAGAGAAAACACTTTCTCTTTTTTGTGCTATCCTTGATATTGGTTAGCAAGCCATAGAACATTGCAATTTGTGTAGTTTAAATGTATATATTTATGTGTATATTTAACATCACTTTGTGCTGTTTTATTTAATTGCTAATCTGTGATACTGAAATTAATCAATTAAAAAACAAAGACTCAGATGAATGCTGCAAATGTGGCATTTCATCAGGGTCTGCATTGTTTGCGAAGATAAAAATAATTTTTCAGCGGAAGAAATACAATATTATTTAGGAATTATAACCTGTGACCCCTCAATATATGCAATGGACCTTCCTGTCTTAACTGTATCAAACTTTATGGGAAAATTCTTGCCCTGCACTGTTTGTAAGGCTTATATGTGTTAAGTGTTTTTCAATCTTTAATTGTAATCAAATGCATCGTCTACTGCAACGAGTCCATGATGAAAAACAAGATAACTGTAACAAAACATGTTAATTTACAGAATCACTGAAACCATTTGATATATAAAGAAACATACATGAGTGTTCATGTATTATTGAATTTATCAAATGATTTGCAATTGGGGGAAAGAGATAGAATACAAGGCATCGCTTTTTCATAATTAGATTTAATAATTCAATAATATAGGAACACTGATGTTGTCATATATGATATTAAACTTACTTTTAAATCGAATTTATGGCGTGAAACGGTAAAATTTTGTCATTCTGTACGCAATATTGTTATTGACAGACGTCTTTACATAACGTTAGTAAATATGTAGTAAACAAAAACCACTAGTGGTCTGTCGAGATTTTAATACATAGTGGTTATTTCACTCCCAGACCTAACGTCATCTGATAAACTAGTATCTGACTGGTTCAATAATTTACCTTCTGAATACATAGCAAAGGTGTTCAAGACAAAGAACCAGTCCAAGGTTGGTTTCCTCTTCGACGTGAACGCAACTGTGACGTTTATTTCTCCAGAGGAACCTAGACCCTCTGACATGATATACAATGGTTGGATTCGAAATGCTTCAAATTTTCTCTTCGGCAACTGAATAGGTGGGACCTAATAATGATGATAAAACGAAAATTGGTTCAGATAAACACAAAATGAGGCACGAAATTTTGAATATTTCTTATTTATTAGTTATACATGTAACATTTGTTTTGGGTGCTCAAAGGCACCGTCTCATTCAGACGGTTCTTTTGAGTACCTACAACATATTAATGTTTTGGTTGAGAAATACGAAAATTAATATTCAATTACGCTCTTTTATTTAGAGGCATGTTACACTCGAAATGGTGTTTTATTGCATGGTAAGTCTCACGTCAAAGTAGATACTAATCAATAACAAAATGCACAGATTACGATAAAAAATATGTGAGCGTAGAATTGTAAATATTTTTCTTACCCATCAGTTTTAACATATGTTTTGGGTGCTCAAAAGAACCGTCTCATATGATTTGGTTGAGAATTTTTTCGATACGCACTCTTAACTAAAGTCCTGAAAATTATATTTATGGATAACAAAATTAATTTTAAACTATACTCATAAAATGTACTCAACGTCAGTGAAAAGTTACTGGTAAATCATATACACTTAACATAGGACAATGTTTAGTTCACTCTGAATAAACAACTGCGGATACTTTAACACCCAATTTTATGGCATAGGGAAAACGGAATCCATCACACCCGAACGCATTATAATCAATCCTTGACGGACCCCTGTAGTTTCCATTGTATTGTATGGGAAAATGCAAAGTTTTGGTGCTACCTTAAAGTTTGATCATCATTTTTCGCGATTAATGAGATAATCTAAACAATTTTGTTGGCGTTTTCAATGAAAATGTCCATGGCGTGTTCTGGCATGTTGTCTTCTGAAAATGATGATTTCAAATTCTTAAAAAAACGCAAAAAACATAAATGCACGTGCATCACGTGCATCATAGTTCAATGGCTCGTGTAACTGTTTTATCTCTAGAAACGAGCTTGTCGTTGACCAAAAAAATGAACGTAACAGTAGCCGAAGAGCTGTATATATATTTTTCGAAATATCGAAATTTCGATACGGGTAACTTTTCATTGACGCGGAGTATATAATTATCCTTACCGTGCATGCCTTGCTATCCACAGGTGCTTCATGTACAGTTTTTGTCCCGCCCGTATGGCAAGTAAAAATGTGGCAACATGTTTGATAATGATAATTATTACATATGTGCCAGCTCGTGGTACCTATTGCTGGGCCTCATAGCGCAATCAGAAGCAAGATTTTGATTACTGATCCAGGGGCCTTGAGTTAGATTCAGGCCCAGCCGCGTACTGTTGTGGAGATTGATCATGCAATACGTCACACTCTTCCTTCCGCTGATTCAAGAAGGACTTTTGTCAGATACAAGCGAAAGTATGTACACTTAGGACTTGATAACCGCTTAGTCTAAGCTTGTCCAGGAAGACAAGTGTGGTGGTAAGGTTAACTGTAATGTTACACGACAAACTTAACAAACAAACAAACAAACATACCAAACAAACATGGAACTCATTGTACATGCAATCAGAGAAACGTTGTCTACTTCCCTGCTTATGTAAAAACAAGTGTGTATGACCAGAAACGCCATGATCACAGGTCACGGATTAAACCTTGTTAGCATGTAAAAGCGGGCCAATATAGGCCCGCCAGTGAAACGCCATTTAAATGGCGTAAGGCTGGTGTGCCGATAGTGGCCCGAGATAGCCTGCTGTCTGGGAAACCGTGGTACTGTGAGGAGAAAAACACTGCAGCATGAATACAAATAGCTCCTTGCCTGCCAGCAGCGAATTTTGTCGCTGGCTGCTTATCTTTGCAAACAGTTGAACCCAGATCAGGCCATGCTTGATTTGGATCCAAACTGTTTGACACTCTGATAGTGTTCCTGAATCATTGTTTTTGAAAAAGTTAATTTTGAAAAAAATCAGCAGACGACAAAAAGTCACGAAAAATTACCCAGGATGCAAATAGTTGAAATAATTACAGATGTAGCAAAGCTGACCACAAACAAAATTACAAAAATTGGCATCAATGTTATAAAGCATTTTTCATGCTCAACTCAATTGAGCATGAAGTTATCAACTGCTCATAAAAACTTACACGGTGAAAAATAAAGACTTTTATTGCTTTCAAGCTCTCAGAAGTTGTATTTATCATGCTAAAAATGTTAAAATGCCAACATGATTAATTTCATACTCAGTAAAGTTGAGCATCAAAGAAAGTTTTATCTCATTGGGGCCAGAACCAAACACAATCCAAACAAAATCCCCATCCAATGGGAGCAACAACAAACAATTAACCAATAACTACAGTATCACCGCCTTAGACATCAGCCCATTGCAACTGACAACTCAAACTTACTACATATTTATGTTAGCCCTTAAAGCGCCAAGAAAAAAAAATGCATCTGTAAATGTCGTCTGCTGAAGACGTCTGCTGCAAATAATTGCCTAGCATTACTGACGAATTTAGTATAGAAGCAAACAGCGTGGACCCAGAACAGAATGTTCCTATAGGAGCAGTCTGACCCGGGTCCACACTGTTTGCCATAGAGGCTTCTTAAACATTTCAGCAGACGAGAAAAGCAGACGACTTTTGTTGCGATTGGCGAGTTAAGGGTTAGTGCATATAAAATTTGTAGAATGTTTTCCTTTACGTTTTCCTCAATAACTCAAGATTCCGCTTTCATGGCTTTATAGGTCAAATTGGAATACACTGGATTCAGATTATAATAATATACACGTTACATGTAATATGCAACTTACCTTATTATCTTCTTTAGTGCTTGCATCAATTTCAAGTTCTTTCACATCCATTTTACCTAGTGCCTGACACATTTGTTCTAAAGCAAGCCACACCTGCAAGAAATATTTAACCATTTAAGTAAATTTTTTTTGATGCTCAATTCTTGAGTACATTTTCTGTAGCAACAAATATGTTGAGGTCCATATTTACGACTTAACCCTTAAAGCGCGAAGAAAAAAATGCATCTGAAAATGTCGTCTGCTGAAGTCGTCTGCTGCAAATAATTGCCTAAAATTACTGACGAATTAAGTATAGAAGCAAACAGCGTGGACCCAGAACAGACTGCTCCTATAGGAGCAGTCTGATCTGGGTCCACACTGTTTGCCATAGAGGCTTCTTAAATATTTCAGCAGACGAGAAAAGCAGACGACTTTTATTGTGTTTGGCGCATTAAGGGTTAAACAAGGCTGCATAGCTACATACTCTTGTGACAGGTAGAGTTAATATATACATACAGAACTCGTTGCGAGAAGGCCTGTTTTGTAGCATGCCAACAAATAATGCAGATCAGCCTACACATACACGCAAGCTAGTCAGCACCTTAAATATTCCCTGATTGGAAAGTAAATAATGAGGCTTGAAGTACACTAAATTTTAAGATTCCAGCTAATTTTTGTAGCCTAGTGATACTTGTATAGGAGTTTAACGATACCAGGACATTTAGTGCTGCAGCAAAGTAGTAAAAAGTGGGCTAGTTTTCGAGATGGTGGTCCCCACAGGGTAACAAGCAGCAACATACATCAAATTAAAGCTAAGTGTCTCCGGAATTAAAAAATGCATGATGCCACCTCAGTATGTCGGGGCGTAAAATTTTACGAGCCATTAAAAAAGGGCACACATACAAATAAATAACTTTACTAATAAAACTTTAATTAAACCAGAGATCAAAAACATTGCTAAAGTTGGTATAATAGTAACACTAAATGATACAGAAGGATGTTACATATACTTTTCATCAAACATGAGATGGAAACAAGTCCATATACACTGACAGTGATAGGTCATTAGGTACATTAGTCACGAAAACCTATGATTTTCAAGAATTCTTTTTGACACATGGTCCGCCTTAGGTATAAAGGTATTGAAAACAAGTTTAAATATTATCAATGACATCTGGGAAGCAAACAGTGCAAAATGTCACTACCATTTATTGAGGTGAAACATTTTAAGGTCCAACAAAAAAGGGTATCCATACAAGTAATAACTTTACCGATAAAATCAATTTAAACCAATGATCAAAAGCATTGCTGTAGTTGGCATAATATGAACACTAAATGATATATGAGGGTGCTAAATATTATTAATCATATGTAAGGTTCATATAAGTCCAAATACACCGATGGCGAAAGGTCATTAAGTACATTAGTCACGAAAACCCATGATTTTGTAGAATATTTTCTGGCAAATGATCTCTTTTGGTATAAATGTATTTAATACAAGTTAAAATGTTAACAACTGGCATTTGGTAAGCAAAGGTGCATGATGCTTGTTCCATATGTAGGCTCAAAAACGTTTATGGCCTTTTAAAGAAGGGTGCCCATGAATTTAAATAACTTTACTGATAAAAATCCATTTTAACCAATGATCAAAACTATGGCTCAAGTTTGTATAATATGAACGCTAAATGACAAACGTTCCAACTGTTGCATTAAGTATATCAACGTGTCAGGCAAGTATTAAACAATTTGTTTTCTGTTAAGAGATATTATATTTCATTGACCATGAAAGTTCATCAAAGTAAGTAATGGTGCAAAGATCAGGAATCGATACAATCAAGTACCACACCCGACCCAGGATACCAATGGGAAAGTGACAAACTCACAGAAGACACCACAAACGAGAGCCAAGAGGTCAGCCCTTTCCCAGCAGGTGACCACAAAGCACATATAAACAGACGCGCACAAAACATAGCAAACACAAGACAGAACAAAAACATAAAAGATCCACAAAAGAAGTACCGCCTTGGAACGGTCAGTAAAATATTTTACTGGAGGGCTTAAACCGGTTTAACGGCGCCAACCTCACCCTTAATTCAGATGTGGATCAAGACACATAGATATTTGGTTTGCATGAAAGACCCCTAACTTATCAATGCATCATCTCCTAAAACATATAGATCAAGATATAACAAGGAGATAAAGCAAGGATAAGGACTCAACAGTAAATTAAACTGAATACTGGAGCAAAAGAAATCCAACAGGTAAACCCCGGTGGGCCCGACAAACAGCCAAAGCATCAGGCCCCTACCATCTCATCAATAGATTAGTCTTTAAGTCGGAACCATCATAGAGTCTGAAGTCCGACCCACCGGCGTGCAATTAAAGAGGAAAGCAAAGTTGCCAACCGTGATTGGGTTGACTACCAAGCATGCAGTCTGTTGCAATACATTAATGTTATAGCCACTCTTTTTATAATGGGAAATTATTTTAATGAACTGCGCTGAAAAATTATTAGAGCCAACAATCTTCTTCAACTTATACACCAAGTCACCATAGAAATCAGGTTCCGAAAGTCCTTGGCGCAAGAGAGATTTAAGTCCAACTTGGAATTTAGAAATCAAATCATAGTATCGTCTATAAAATTTTGAAAATGTTTTGCGAAGTTTATGATACCGATAGCCTTGTTTAAGAAGTTTCTGAGTTAACAATTTATTGCGAGTGTTGAAGTCAGCAACATAGCTAGATGCTCTAGCAAAACGAATGAGTTGAGAGATATAGACTCCATAGGATGTAGAACGAGGAACATCACCATCTAAAAATGGGAAATTGACAATTTCAAAATCAAAGTCGTCACGTTTGTCATAAATTTTGGTAGAAACAATATCATTAGAAATTGACAAATGCAAGTCTAAAAATGCGGCTTCGGTATCAGAGGCATTGGCTTTATTAAGTTGGAGCTCTGAAGGGTATATTTGACTTACCATATTGTCAAAATAAACATTATTAATATTTAAAATATCGTCCAAATATCTGGAAGTAGTGTTAAACGCATCAATAACATCAGCCTGCTTATCATCAGAAAGAGACATCATAAAGTCCCTTTCATAACAAAACAGGAATAAATCTGCAACCAGGGGAGCACAATTAGTGCCCATAGGAATCCCAACAACTTGTCTATAGAGCTTGGTGCCAAATCGAATAAAAATGTTGTCCAACAAAAAGGTCAGCGCATCGCATACATTTTGACACGACCATGCATGATATTTTTTAGGTTTTTCTGAAGTAAAAAATGCATTTCTGTCACTACATGCAAGGTAAGGAGAGCAAGTCCATCATCCTCGAAAACACATGGCATACATGTATATTATACTTTATGAATGTCAGACGTTTGTCAACAGTTCACAGTGACATACTCATGTAATATATATGACATTTGAATGACTAGTTCCAATAAAACGAGCCAAAGATTTAGTTGGCCATCCCGAGCCTGAAAAAAAAATTCTGTTGGCATTTTTGAGTACATTTTGGCATCCATGCTCAAAGTGTATCTTGATGTGTTTTAAGAAGGATAGGGGTGGATGCCAAGTCTGGAAATGCCCCAAAGTCCCAGAATTAGGTCAAAGGTCAACTGAGTGCAAATTCTTATATATACGTCAGATTTTAGCGTTTTTATCAATTAGCTATCCAAAATTATGATTTAAAGTAATGCAAAATCTCTTTTGGATACTACAGCCATGCTATATAAACAAACAGCATCATCAAGGCATGATGTGTGCTTGGATCAAAGGTCATTTAAGTGCAAAATCGGTGAAAACTGTAGCAATATATTTTCATATAAGGGCAAAATTCAAATTTTAAGTTCCCTTCTATCGAAATGGAAGAATTTTTTTATTGCTATTCTGCTAGGTGTGTGTCTATCATGTTTGGAAAACATTGATTTACCAAGTTTCACACGGTCACATATTCGTAATAGGCATGTAGAGTACGTGACTGTATAAAATCAATTAAAATGTAATACAACTAAGAATAACCATCTCATTTTAAAGAAATAATTTCTTGCTGAATGATTTGTATAAATACCACATTTTATGCAATTATTTATCCTTTTATCCATAAGATGTGTTTAAGTTGTTACTTACGTTACATTTTACCATCTGAAATTGAGTCTTTTCTCAAAGGTATATGTTCCTAGCTACAGCTTTCATGAAGGACTGGCCATGATCTTGTGCTTATAGGACTAAAATATATTTCTTTTCTCATTTCACACATTTGTTGTGTTTGTTCCCATCTATAAGTAATTGTAAAACACTTTTTACAAGGCCACAACCTGCTAATTGCATATACTAAGCATAGCTTCATGAAAACACAAAGACCAAGCCTCCTTTCATCAAACATCAGGCGTGTTGAAACTATGATAGAATATGGTAAATACCATATACTGGAAGGAATATATCCTCACATTGGTCTTCACATCGGCCTGTTAGCAGATGGTAACAGACATAACATAGAGCTAATATACAGGTACATTCTTAATAATGACCATCCAGTGAAAACATTTTTAACTTTTTGTGGGGTATATCATGGAAATAGGCCTGACATTAAGGGTAATCCTCCATATAACTTTAAACATTTAATTATAGGGGTGTCCTTTCATTTGCACATATTAATGAAATGATGTGGATTCAAAAGCAGCAGTTGTGCAACGTATTAATTCATATATAGAAGCAGTATGGATATGGTATTAAAGGTAACCTCTAATTTTAAGAGACCATAAAATATGTATATATGTCTTTCACAGCACAACTTTTTATACATTGTAATTGTTTCAGTGTTGATAAATTCAATTCTAGGTATCATTATTAAACATATTTTGCTCATTATTTTTTGCAATGATGATAGAGATCAAATGCTATGAGATTATTGGCATGTGTTTCTTTATGTTATTCTTTTAAACTGTAAAATGCCAATGCAAGTTTTATTCTAAAGTAAATTTCCCCAAAACAGATGTCTAGTGACTTCTTGGGAACACAGGCATTCACCATATTGGAGCACCTGATGATTTAATCATGTTCATAGTTTACCATCAGTTTGGGGTCATTTCTTAGTATTTAGAGTAAATGTGTCCTGAAATTGTTATCTAATTTGTACAATTACTAGCATAATCCATTGGTTTAATATCTCCGAGTTGCTTGATGTATATAAGATCCTAAGGTAGTAAACTCGCCTGTTCTTGTGTAGAATCTATCTGTTAACCATGACAATTTGCTAAGACAGGGATTGATTGCATATAGGGTTGGTGACTTACATTAATGTATACATCTACTGCTTGAATATATAAGTGCAATATATCAGATTGGATGGCACTTGTATCTGGTAACATACTCGAAATGTGTAGTTTTAATATGGCATTACTCTTGAAATAAAACTGAACTACTTTCCTTTCACTATATACAAGACAGTCCTCAAACAGAGTTAGTCTTCACAAATATCTATAAGGATATAGGTACAAGAGTGAGCAAGTTTATGCTTAAAATGCTTTCTGCAATCTGTTGTTCACATTTTCGATGGTTTTGCATATATATTTAAGACTATCATAATAAGCCTAATTTAGTAAACCTTTTAAAACCAACAAACAGACCATAACTCACTTTTCATAGGACATATATAAACATGTGAATAAGAAAAGCGGAGAAATCTGCTGCGTGTGACACTACTTTTTCAACATTCAGTTTAATCTGTGAGTTTCAGAATTGCAAACCATACTAGTGAATTTGGGAGTCATGTTTTTGTTTTATGCTTAAGAATAAAACAGTTAACTGATCTTTCAATTAAAGTATCACTAACGAATGATTTGTTGTTTATGTTACCATGAAATATGTTCAGATGTTTTACAAGACTGCTACATGGCTCAGGTAAACTTACCTCAACCAACCTTAGTCTAAGATAATTAACAAGCAGAATAGTTTCTATCAGAATTGCTGCAGGATATAATAAGATAATCATTATTACAATATGATATGAAATCTAGTTCAACAAAACTAAAAAGATTTTAATGGGGACAGATGATAAATTAATTTTATAATGTAATTGTACATGTAACAATGAAAAGTGAAAATTGAAAGAATTCAGCATACAAGGAAAATCTTTAATGCTAGATCTATGTAACATCCTATATTTGGACATAAACCATGCTGGTTCTGTACTACTATGTTTTATTTGCAATCTTCAAAAATCTATACCTGCTATAGAAGACACTCAGCACTACCCCTGCCTTAATTCCTGCCTTGCCACTAGATGTATGAAATATTGCTATGCTATTTTAAGTAAATTACTGATATTAAGTCAATATTTAAATCATGATGTAGATTGCATGTTTATTGTTATGTACCAAATCTGAAAACTGCAATATGAATGTAAAAGAACCAAGCAAATTACAAAAAGTAATTGAGTAAGTAATTGAGTAAGACCAGGAAATGTCACATTCACATATTTTGCAGACCAACCCATAGCACTCTTTTAAATTAAGTCTTATATAGAATCAAATGAGTGTTGTATATGTAAGCGAATTGTGGAGAGCAGACCCAAGTTTTATATAATCCTAACAACAATTTACTACCTTAATCCATTTATGTAAGGCACCCTTTGTTACCTACGTTACCTCATTAATTTATGTGCAGCAGTTTAAGATCCATTATTGTTAATATAGTTATAATTTGATTTCATTATGAAAGATATATTGCCAATTCTAATGCAATGTTAATAATAGAAAAATAAATTTATAAGCAGCTATGCGTTACATGCTGGAGCCAGTACAAATTACATACTAATTAGCATATTTAAACATTTACTTGATTTCACTTCATTGCCAGTTAAAAGTTATAAACAACTTCAAATATATGAAAATGAGCATTTTTAAATAGAATATAGATCACTATCATGTATATTTCAGGTCAGGTATTATGGTTTATTCTAATACATGTAATTTTTAAAGTCATTATCTGCAATTTAGTATAAAATGTAACATACGTATCGCTGACCAGCAGAAATACATATCACAGATGTATGAAATTGATTTTTATGTCTAGTTTAAACATTTAATGCTTAAACTGTTTCACTAATAATATAAAAATAAATCAACATTAGCCTTGTACTGTGTGTACCGTTATTTTCAATGCCAGTAGGGTAACGTTGATAACAGGTGATTTGTAGAAAAATTACCACAGAAAAGTGATTAAATTATGGGTTTTTAAGGCCCCAAGACATGTCCCAAATTGAAAAAAGTTTTACTTTCTGAGAGGTGCAGCAAACTCTCAAAGTAGCCCATATATTTCAGTTTAGCCCAATTGAGGGATAATTTCCGTCAGAATTGCACAAAACTTACGATGTTTGTCTTTGTAAAATCCATAAAAGGATGCTTCAAAATGGGTTTCTTTAATGATAAACATGTTAATTTAAGCCTTCTGAAAGACTTCTACCCTATTTAGAGTTTTAAAAGCATCTTGTTGTAGGACCAGAGAAAAAAAGAAACACAGTTTGTAAAAATGCTCCGATTATTGCACTTGATGACCTTTGACCCAATTCTAAAGTCGACATATGAACATTTAGTTATAAAAAACATTTTCTCAATGTTTTTCAGACTTATAACTATAAGCATGCAAAATTTGGCTTGAAATGAAATATGTTCACATATAAAAAGATGAATTTGTTTTACAGTAGTATATATTTTGTCATTTTTGCACTCAATGACCTTTGACCTAATTTCTGGCCTTCATATTCAAATTCAGACTTGGCATCCACCCCTATGGCTTTGTACACATGCTAAATATTATGTTAAAAGTGGTCTTACAAATGTACTCAAAAATGCCAACAAAACCAAAAATATGCATCTTTTTTCGATTCGGATTGCCAACTATTATGTGTCATGGCGTAACGCACTCACTGATTTATCAGATTCAGCGTCCGTTTGGCAACATCTTCACAAGGCAAAATAGAGGAAATATTCAGACAGTTTCCCTTCCCGTGGCACTGCTACGTTGCACAAACACAAGGTTGTACAAAGCTGTTCATTACAGAAAGAAGAGCCTACTCACAATGGAAAATTTACATAATAAATAATTCAACAACTTGTGTGGTGTAGCTGTCTGGCTCATCATTAGCGGTCTCAATGCCATTCTGCCATGTGCTTCCTCGTAGGACTCATATCCAAACTCTGCAGTTGCAAGACAATTCACAAGTCTTCAAAATAAGTACATGTAACTGATAAAAACAACTCATAGCATGCAGTGTTCAGCTGTTATCTGTTCGGTGGTAACGTTTTGGTGGTACATTCTTCATCGCTTCCTCACATCTGATTTCATTAAGTGAATTGCATTGATTTTTAACATATAACTCTACAATTTAAGTGCAGGCAAGTTGCTCACTTAGTTGTTGAAAAAATTCGGTATTCTGGACATCACTCTATGTGCTAACTTCTTTCCTGTTCCATAAAAGGCAAAGCAAGTGTCACAGCCAGTCAAACGATAGAAAAACATCATTAAATGTTGTTGTTCTGTGGTCTTGTGAAAGAGCTCATGCACAGGAATAAAACGTTTCAAATCGACCTGTGTATCCGGTTCATCATAAAAACGAATAGCTAACTCGCAAAAATATTTGGCCTGTGATGCAACAGGAAAACCAACAGGTAAGTGAGTATGACCAGGAAATGTCACAACTACATACGACAGACCAACCCATGGCACAACCAGGGAGGTCCAAAGAACACTAGCGACAGAAAATTCAGAACACACCAAAGTACCAAGCTCTCTTTCTTCCCCAGCGAGATGAAACCAAAACTTGAAAGGACAAAAAGCTACTGCAAAACAAAACAAGCATATAACAATAAGCCCCCACAAACAATGGGAGCAACAACAAACAATGAATAAACAAAAGCAGAACAACTGCCTTAGAACAGACTATAGACGAAACCATTGGGGAATTTAAATACATTTTACTGACCAAATATTCAACCTAGATTCTGCTGTTTTAAAAACACCAAGCTCGCATAGAGGCTTCCTAACTTATGTAATGTATCAACAAAGGGAAACAACAAAGTCAATTAACAACACTGTGTCACCATCTGGACTGTTTACAATGATCTTACTGGAACCATTTTTTTGATACAATCGCCTTAAATTCTTCATTCTTTTGGTATAGGGATTTCAGCTTGGATATACATTTTATGGGATGTACAGGCTTTCAAGTGGGCCCTACTTTTCCTATTTTTCCTATTTTTTCCCACTTTTTTGATCTGCTCCTACTTTTCCCTACTTTTTCATGAAAATGCCCTACTATCCCTACTTTTTCACTCTAAAACGTCATTTACGCGTAAAAACCCAGAATTTTTTTCCTAACTATTTCTGTTACTTTCCCATGTGGTATCCTTGGTCAGGTGTGGTACTTGATTGTATCGTTTCCTGATCTTTGTATCCTTTCTTACTTTAAATACATTACTTCTCCACTGACTGTTACTCTGTTGAATTGGATGCGGACTGTCTTTTGCATTTCTGTCATTACTTTAATGTCAGACTTGGGAAGTGAATCATAGTAGATTTTTTGTGGCATGTTGTTTTCTGATGGTATCAAATGCTTCTTTGTGAAGTTTAGTGATACTTGGCTGCCTTTGTCTAAGGTTTTTCGTAGACTTTCTTTGATTGCAGATGTTGTCACTACACCAGACGCGAAGTTCAATGGATGATCAGATGGATTGTCATTGCCGGATGGATCTATGAATATTCCTTCAAACATATGAGTCTTTCTTTTCACACCATTATAAAACTTCTTTGACATTACACGCGTGTCTCTGAATGATAAATGCTTACTCCTTTTTTGTGTCTTTTTCTGGCAACTAAACACATTATCATGAAATGTCAAAGAGTAATTGGCTGTAACGGGTCTTTGAAGAAACCACCTTGCTTAGGAATTTCCCTTTAGCGTTAGTCCTTTTAATCCACATCTTCTTGTAATTTTGAAACAAACAAACAAATGTGTATTCCCTGATTGAAGTCATTTGTTGTTTCTTTGTTGTTGCCTTTAACGAGTCAGGCAATATTTTGAAATATAACCAGTTTGTAGCAAACATCAACGAGATTTTCGTGCAGTTTAGCAACAAAACCCAAGCATGTTTCAATGGGGGCATAACTAGGAAGAGGAAATCATCCCTACAACTATACTGTAGAAGAGGTAGATATTCCGTCTTGCAATGTCTTGTTACAGAATATCAGGATAGTTTAGCATTTTTATCGCTCCACCATTTGAAGTGGACAGGACATTTCATGCTTTGTCTACAATGTTCTTAAAAGGGTATCCTTTTAAAAGGGTATTCTTTGGAAGCAAAGACTGCACCAAAGAACTGAAACTAGAGTGTGCATATTTCCGGGACCAAGGTTGAATGCTGGGAACACCCTGTCAGTATTTGCCTGCTAGAATATGCTGTGCACTGCTAACCCTGATATTAATGTTAACATTGTATTTACAATTATACAAAGCTCTAGTAGAATGTTTATTTCATAAAGATAACCATCATATCTTAAAGGTGGAGATTTCAATTACTGGGCTGTAGATCATGAAATTTAATAATAATTGTTGGTCGACAATTTAAATTACAGAAAACCCAATATAAACGGTCAGAATAATTAAATAGCAAAACAAAATTGATCGATCAATCAATCAATCAATCAATTGATAAATCAATCAGTCAAAAACAAATAATGTTTTTTTTAAATAATTTCCTTTTATAATATTTATTGACTCATTTGCACAAAATAAGTGTTTATTTTATGGAAAAGTTGCTAAAGTCCAGATTAAAAATTGTTACTTTTTCACAACTAAGTTTCCGTATTCTTTTTATTTCCAAGTGAACTATAACCTACAGTGACGATTATTTACAAGCCAATTGAATAAAATGTTATGTTGAATGGCCAGTTTTTATTTACGATATGTATTAAGGTAACCAAATCAACAGTATCATCAATATTTTACAATGTCATATGTTTTTGTGACTTTTGCACTTGTTGACCTTTTTCGTGACTGTAGACAGGAAACGTTTACATGGAACTGACGTTTTATTAATTAATATTATCATTTCTGTTTATTGTTGTATCAAACTGTCCCTTATCACGAATATACTGCAGCACATTTAATACATTTATCAGTAAGGACTTTAGACTAGGGTATTAGGGGTACCCTCTGTTGAAGGGCCGTAAAAAATTTCGCCCTCAGTCCTGACAGTGGCATCATGTAATTTTGAACTCCCAACGCTCTGAGCTTTAATTTGATATATGTTGCTGCTTGTTACCCTGTGGGGACTGGTATGTGTCACAATATGGTAGGTCTGCTGCAGCACTAATTTGCCAATATGGGATATTTACAACTTTACTTACAGGGATATGTGATATTTAGGAAAATTGATTATGGGGATATTTGCCTGTTTACTTGAAGTGATATGGGATACATGCCGATTTACTTCATGGGATACTGGTATCTCTCCTTTACAAGCCTTACTAGTAGATGGGTTTTAGTGCTGAAATGCCTGAGATATTCTTGCAATGATGATCAACATATGCAAGCTGAGAACCAGAATTACGCGCGTAAGGATGGGATAGAGAATCCGTCACTCGGGGTCACCTTTTAAATTGGGCAAGCTCATAAATTTTTGGGCTTATTTCATATGCGCCAAAATTTCATGTTTACTAGATGTTTTTCAGAGCCTGAGTGTCCTCAACTATTGACTAATGAATATATATATAATGGAAATCAGCAATGGCAATGTTGTACATTGTAAGAAAGTAGAAAAAGCGCGCGGCATGCGATTTGTCTCTTAACGACATCATTTTGTAGCTACAGCCTGAAAGCAGGTCATCATACCTCTACTGTGCAATCTTATTTGAGCCGCGACATGAGATTTCCAACAATATGGTATGTGCGACCAGCAAAGCCTCAGATCAGCCTGCGCATATGCGCAGCCTGATCAGAGCCTTTGCTGGTTGCTTGAAGATTCTATGACTGTTAAGCTATTGAGCAAACAGCATTTGGAGTGTCTAAGCTTAAAAGGAGGTTGCACAGCCTAGTCTGTCTCTAAACTAGTCCAAATGTCGCATTGTTGGAAATCACATGTCTAGGCTCATTTGCTTTTCTGTGACATTCAGGACGTATTACTTTAAGCAATCATGTCATATAATTTGAATATTGTGTATTAATAGCATTTTCGCCTACTGTAAAGGCGGCAACTCTAATTCATTTCTGGGCGTGGTTCGGCTATTTTATCTGCCAGGTTCTATTTATAATTTGGTGAAGAATATATAAGTTGTTCGGGCCGCGCAAACGTGCGTGCATTTCATGAAAATCCTGACCGTATACACACTGACCTCACATTTATTAACCCTTAAAGCGCATAATCACAAAATGTATGTTTTTTGTCGTCCACTAAAATATTTGAAGCCTCACAGACAAACAGTGTGGGTCCAGATCAGACTGCTCCTAGGAGCAGTCTGATCTGGGTCCACAATTTTTGCTCCCATGCTTATGTTAATTAGACATTTCCAGATGCAGTTTTTATGCTGGCGTTTTAAGGACTAAATAATGTGTTTTGCGTCTATACTGAGATTATGGCGCAAGCTGATACAGTTACTTTTGAATAAAATCACGCCTCATTTTCACCTTTTACCTATGTCCGAGGTTGACCAGTCCTTTTTACGCATTCATGAGGTGTCGCCTTTACAGTACCACAAAAGTCATATAATGCATTACCTGTTTTTGTCTCCTGTTCTGATTCTTGAGTCGTTTGTTAACTTTTCTAGTTTCTTTCAATATGTTTTTCAACGTAGCTATTTCGTCTTCCATATCTGATAGGGTTTTGTCTGTGCCGCTTATATCTGCCGCCTAGAAAGAATAGTGCTACTGTCCAGCCAGCCAAAAGTGACAGTGATGCCATGTTTTGTTTACACAGTTATCTGGGACTTAGAATCGATAGATCACTTGTGTATTAATCCTATCCGCAGAATAGGATTAATACACAAGTGATCTGTCGATTCGCGTTAGCTCAAGTGAAGTGTACACGTTAGTATTTAACTTAGCAATTGTAAGCAAAGTATTGCGTCACTGTCACTCTTGGTTGGCACGGCAGTACTTTATCACAGTAAGTAAACCGAAATAAACATCCTGTACCCGTTCCTCCTAGATCTCGCCTTATAAATATGAATAGCAACACTCGTGCGTAGCCAGTAGTCGGAAAAAATGCGTGTATTTAGGTACATGTACACGTTTCGATTTATATTGTTAGCGATACAGACAATACACTTTCAAACAAGGTAAGAAAAGCATTTTTTCTATTTTATTCCGTTTTATTCCTTGATTTTAACGGTTCCTCCTTTGCATTTTGCTATGTTAAAAACGACTTGCTCACAATCAGAGCCGTTCTGTTCCGAAAACGAGCTTAAATGCCAGTTTGCATGGCTTTAGTGGAATTGGCAATCACATGTGTACATGTTTACATGGTTGTAACTGTAAAAGTTACTAAGATCTGTGGAAAAATAATTTTAATAGGTGGGCCCTCGCAATTACAGCTGTACCAACAACTCTCACATCACGATTTCCAACAACTGGTTACACACGAATGCTGTAATTCATAATTATAAGGCGAGAGCTAGGTGGAACGGGTACAGGATGTTTATTTCAGTTTACATACTGTGTTTATGGCAAGGGGGAATGAACTGGTACAACCGTCACACACAATCTGTCGCTGTTTGGCAACAAATTTGATAAATTCAATAATACAGGGGGACAAATGTTAGATTATATTTATCATATGGCCCTTTAACTTTTATTTTAATAGGAAATGTGGAAATAAAGTCAGATATAGACTCTTTGATCTTTAAATCCAATGTTTGGATTAAGCAGGTGCATTGAGTTATGTAAGCCACGGAGAGGTTACTGTACGAGTACTTAGAGAGCTGCAATTGTACAAGACGTCTTTTATGGAATAAAACTTATGTAAATATTAAAAAGTAAATGAATTATGATTATTTACAAACATGGACAGGGTGTTGTATTTTATATGATCAGCTTACATGTACAAGGGATAGTCAAAAATTTCTCGGTCCCTTGTACTTTGGGCAACCAGGGAATGAAAATTTGACCATTACTTTTCAATATAATCTCCCTTCAAGGCAATGCTATTAGCCTGTCTCTGTTAAAGCTTTCTTATCCCTTCAAAATGGAAGGTATTTTCCTGGTCCCTCAAGTACTCGTTTACGGCCTCTATGATGCCGTCATTGCATCCATACTGTGTACCACGAAGATGGGATTTCAGTTTTTGGAACAGATAGAAAACAGAAGGAGCCATATCAGGAGAATATTGGGGATGATGAAGGATTTTAAATCCACATTTAGTCGCAACAGTCATGGCAAATTGTGATGTGTGGGCAGGGGTCTTGTCCTGCAAGAGCAGCACACCGTAAGCCAGTTTTCCTTGCCGCGTTCTTGCGATTTCCTAGCGTAGCAGCCTCAATTCGCCTGCATAATATGCACCGTTTATCGTGCTACCTTGCTCAAGAAAATCAATCATGATCACCCTTTGACTATCCCAAAATATTGAATGAACCCTGCTGAATGAACCCTCATAAATTTCTTAGGAGGGGGTGAGCCAAGGTGCTTCCATTGTTTACTCTGCATTTTTGACTCTGGGTCGTAGTGGTGAGCCTATGTCTCATCTTGGGTTACAACTCTTCATAGCAAGGCAGGAGATACGTAGGAATATCGAGCAGAGTCCTTTTCTGATAATCGGTCAACATATGTGGCAGCAACCTTGCGGAAACCTTTGACGTACCTAAGATTTTGGGTTAGGATTAATTGTACTGCCCCAAAACTTCTTCCCACTTCACTAGCTATGCTTCGCAGGTCTCGCCTCCTATCATGCATAATCAGGGTGTGTAACAATTTGATATTTTCATCAGTGGTGGCATCTTTGGGGGCTGCCAGACCATCAATCATCCTCAACGCTCTCCCCCCCCCCCCCCCTCTGAAACCATACTGCCCATTTTTTCACTGTGCTATAAGAATGAAACTCCTTCCCAAGGGTTTCCATGAAGTCCTCGTGAATTTCTTTGGGAGGCATCCCTTTCTTACAGATTGATAAACGCTCTGCTTCAAGTTTCTCCATAAATGATTTTGCAAACGTGTCGCGTCCTCCTCTCTTAAAGCTGCATACTCTGTAACTATGAAAATTTTTCGAAAAAAATATTTTCTTTTTAAATCTTTTGTAAAAGTAGAATTAAGCTATGTTTTCACAATAAAAATGTTCATTACAGCTGAAAACTGCATGGAAAAGTGAATTATCTTACCAAATATGTGTTTTTTCTCTCTTGTTGGTAATTATTTGCGTCCCTCCAATAATTCTAGACCGTTGAATTTTAACATAAATGCAGTTGTTTTGAAAGTGATAACTTGTTAAGGTTTACGAAAATGGTAAAGTGTTTACCTGAATTTGAGTATTTTTACTGTGTTCTTGAAAAATAAAAACATTATTTTAAAAATTAGGAGATCAAAAGTTACAGACTATGCAGCTTTAAAAGTGCTGTACATAAGTAACCAAGCATGACCGCATGATTTTCACACTCCCAATGTCCTTCAATAAGGACAAATGACCGGCTGACTAAAGACTTTATTCCAATGATTCTCATCAAAGCATATTGGGCCCGAGACTTTTTTTATCACATCTCGTATATGGTTGCTTTATTTTAGGGATGATGCCACTTTCAGTATAGGCCGCATCGAGACAAAAATAATTTTGTTGCATGCGAACAACAAAGCCGTCTACCAGTCTACCCGTATTTGTATTTCGGTACACCTGCTGCATGCGAAACTTAAAAATATGTGTATAGTAGCAACACAGAGAGGGTATTTTGAGTAAAAGTGTTTTAAAATTGTATAATGGCGCGATGCCAAATATTCCATTGAAATGGTGGTCAAACAATGGCGCAAAAATACACTTTTTTAATGCCCTTTGTTCTTAATTTGAACTTAATGACAGTGTATTCTCGCTATGTATTTAGATTCTATGATCTTTAATCGTCAATTAACATTTTTTGTAAACATTTAGTGATATTGCTTTACAACGGAATCAAGCTTTGAAATGCACCACCATCTAGCCCTTAGAAACGGAAAGGAAAAATATGCTCCAGCAAATAATGGAAGGTTTTTTGTCTCCAGAACGAATTTAGACACAAATTGGAAACCTTATAATTTTTCATGACAAATAATGAAACGTTTTCGTTTCCAGAACGAATTTCGGCACAAATTGGCACACTGGTAGTTGAAACCCTTTAATTTGTCATGACATATCATGATATATATTGCAGTGGGACCAAGTCGGAAAATTGAGAAATTTGCAATCAAACTAGACTGAAGTAATGACGGTCACATATGTCTTGCAAGTTTTTTGATTTGCCCATCTCACAGACCCAGCGTGTTATTTAAGGTAGAGCACTCAACGAACACAAGTGGCCAATTTTTAACAGCATAAGATTTGGAACATCTGTGCGATAAGTGGTTAAATTTGGGATGTTGTTCCTCGCTTCACCGAGAAGGCCAAACTTTTAAATGTTTTTGTTGCTATGCAAGTTTAGTTTGATACAATCCTCCCGCCTTAGTACTGCTGTCCTACTGGTAAGCATCTTGACTTCTAGACTCCTCGCATACTTATATCGCGCTTCCGGTTCCGATCTAAGACTTTTCATATTGATGGAGTCCGCAACTGTCAATCAAAGTAATTAATTAGCCCTTGAGATTACTGCTGCAGCAAGTTATAATGTTGCTTTTGCTGACCACATGGGCAATCACAGTTGGAGATAAGATAAAGGACTGCAAGTCTGTCGGATCATCTGACAATAAGGTTGAAAATGATTCAAATATATAGTTAATTTATCTTAAGAACTTATAATCACATCTTGCGGATATTTTCAGAACCCTTTCATCTAGCCATAAACAAGCAATAACTTAAAATTGGTGTCTTTATTTGCAATAAAAAACGTATGCTAATGAAGAGAGTGGAGCTCTCAGGTGGAGCTTAATCTCATTTTGTGGATTCATGAATTGAGATGATAACCATATGGTAGAACGGGGTACCAGTTAATTCTTAGCCCTGATCGAATAAACGGAAATCCATTTCTGGTATAGTCGCCAACCCATTTAAGGAAAGCGACCCACAAAAGGAACTGTCTACCCAGATGAGATGCTACATGTATATATCGATCCATCTCACCAGTGTCTGCCCTATTTACTATCATAAAAAGCGCCCACGGAGTACTCTGATATTTTTATACATACGTAGGCTCGGGCCATTTTCTATGGTCCAAAATTTTTAATTTCAATATTTTTGGGGGTTTCCAGTAGAATAAATATTTTTTGGGATATGAAGAATTTGTGGATATTTTATGTGGGTCATCACAAATTTGGACAATATTTAGGGGTCATTTCTATGCATTTTAGGGTGTTTTCTTAAGATCAAGGTACAGAATGGGGTATATTTTGGGGGGTGCTTGAAATTCCTGATATTTTTGGGGGTGAACGGTAGATACTGGGCCGGAGTCTACGTATGAAGATAAAACTAGAGTACCCCCCCCCCTCCCTTTGGAAAAAGCATTATAGTTAGCAGTCATGTGCATAACCTCCAAAAGTTAAAAAATATAACTTAAAGCAGTTAACTTTTTTGCAACAAAAACAAAAGTAGCCTGTTTGAGTGAACGTGTCTTTTTTCACGGCCATGTGGGTAATTTTATCTGAAAGACCTATTACATAACTTTACGATTATGCAATAAAATTTTGTACGCATCGTCTATAAATAAGTACGCGAGGTCATTGAAGTTCAGAAAATAAGCTACTTTGTAACCTGAATAAGTTATATTGTTGACGGCTTGCAATTTGACCTTGGCCTAAATAATTTCAGATATAACTTAAATAAGTTACTTTCTGTAACATCACTTAGAAATTATTGTTGAAAAGGCACAATTTTAACTTCCTCAAGTTAAATATATTTTAACTTATAGAAGTTATGTCCCTGACTGTTTAGGGAAACCTTATAATGATTAAAATGCTACTCCACTACAAATAAAACAATAAAGGTGGAAGTTTCTAGTATGCGAAAATGGAGTAATAGTGTGGCAAACGGCCTTTCCGCTAAGAATCGCAGTAGCCTTTATTTAAAATAATTCAATTGTTTTAATCTGACCAGAATCGACACGCTATATTAAGTTTGACATCTGGCTTTTGTTGTTGTAAATTTTCGTAAATTTAAGGAGGCCTTTTGATAAATAAAGAGCTCAAGAATTAAATCAGAAGAGAACTAGCGCGGATCCAGAAACTACCGTCGGATGGGGGGGGGGGGGGGGGGGGGGGGGGCTGACAAAGTTATTTTAGCTGTCAACGTATTTCAGAGAGGGCCGTACGGAGCTCCCCTGAGAAGCATTCATGCCCAATGGGGGACCGTACCAGAATTTCTATGGAAACATATAGCCACTTGTGATGTGATTTCCGGGGTCCAGATCCAAGCAGTAGGTCTGGAGATGTGCTGGCTTATCGTTTTGGCAGTAAATGTCAAACGTTGGTCAAGAAAACTGGATCTGCTCATCAAGGTCAAATTTGGTTAAATTTTGTCATTTAATACTTCGGATATCTGGTACAGTTACGTTTATGCCAACCCAAAGTTTAATGACACTGACGCTGGCCAACTGGATCCGTACCAAAAAAATATGTTCAAAATTACCTACGTTATACATGTATAAACATAAGTTGGACCTTCTAAATTAACGTGCAGCGGAATACAGGTGACTTAAGCATATTGCCACTAATCACTAAAACAAAGGGTATACTACAAAAATGACATGCTTTAGTTGTGACTCGAATGATATACCCGAGGTGGACTTAGTTGTTAGAGAAATGGGATATTTATTTTGTAATTTACTCTTTTCTCTAAAATAACCCTTCGTCGGGTGTTACAAATTCCACGAATTTGTCTTGCTTTACCGTACATCGATATTGTATTGATCTTTTCAACATTGGGCTCCTAATGAAAGCAGAATACCGCCTAACCCTTCCATCCTGAGGTTTTAGGTAAGCTCTTCCACTTTAAATTGTAAAAGAGTCCATTGTGTTGAAAAGGGGTATTAGACAAATCCTGTATTTGCGATAATACTGGCTTAATTATGTGCATTTTTGAAAAATAAAATGAAATCAAAATATGAAAATAAGATGCTTATTTTCAAAGTACTGTATCAATATCAATGTTGATGCTTCAACAGCCCACGGGAGTTTGAAGCTTATCACATATGCCGCAACGTCAACATCTAAGCATACATGTATGCAACTGTCTAATGGCGCTTGGAATCTTAATTCTGAACCTGCATCTACTTTCATACTTAGTGGTTGCAAAATGTTAGGGCTGCCTAGACTGAATCTTCGTTGCTCGAATATACGAGCATTATATACTATGCACAATAAGTTAAACAATTTCTTATGTTTCGCACCTTTTTGTGCTCATCTTTGTGCAATATCGAACAATTTTAATTGCAATGACGAGAACAGGATCTCAGGCAAATGAAATCACGAATTTACAGACGCCATCCTTTAAATATGCATTTAGGGAGAGCTAGAATTACAGGAGGGGCCAGTAAGCAAAACTCTCATCCTTTGTTAGTAATGCTAAAATGATAAGCATGTGATTTTTCGTTTGGTGGTCTTACATCTTCCTCATGCATCATACGCCTATAAAAACTATTGGTTATGTGACAGTATGTGATAGAAATTTCATGCTGAAAAAATCAGCTGCCACCAATGACGTCAAAACGTAGTCAGCGTTTGATTAAACTTCTAATGTTAATGGTGTTTCAATTCCAACAGAGAATCAGTTTACAAAGATATTTTAGGCTTACAATGTAACTCATCTTATGTTTGATTAAAACCATAAGTTACGGGAAAATGGTGCGACGCATTTGCGAGATAACGGTGACGCTAGATTTTATCTTTCGGCTCGTGCTCTATAGCCGTGAAGATATTTCATTCAACGGTATTTATCTGAATGTATTAGAAGACATCATACAGTTTTACTTGTTAATGTGGTTTAAGACAAACCGACTAGAAACACCGTTTAAAGGCGATGAAGTATTAATAAAAACGTCAAATTGTGAAAATTGGTCCATTACGTATTTTTCTGAGAAAGTTAAGAAAATTGCATTATTTGCAATGCTTTTTTTGGTTTTCAGTGACCAAACAATCGCTTAAAAATGGTTTTGGCTTCCCCCAATGATCAGACATACACACGTTTCTCGCTCGCCTGAAAATTTAACGTCACTTTAGCACGGCCGCTGCGTTTGGTAATTCTGTATTTTTTTTAATGCAAACTCGTTTAGATGATCGGCACTTGTATCTTCATGACAGTGAATGAAACTTGAGAAATTATGTGGATGGGCTCACCCATACAAAACAATTGCTAAATTTATTGTGCATAGTATATGTAGCGAATTCTTATGAGCTGACTTATCTATGACATGAGCATGTTACATGTACATTGTAGATTTAATATTCAGACATTCATGAAACAAAGTATCACTTACGCTATTTTCAATATTGGCAAATCCACAAAGTAAAACAAACAGAACAACCAACCTCCAAGAAACCATTTTGATGATCTGTCTAACATTGAATTCAGCTTCCTTTACTTTACCGTTATAAACCACAAACAGCAACGCAGGTGACAGTAGTGTAGAGCGATTGTTTTTAGTCTAGCTGATGGCTAATGCCTGTTCCCTGTTCCAAGATGGCGGCCCCCATGTAAACGATTGCACAACATCTGGAAATGATGCAACGGCTATAACGGGAGATGACGCAATATTTAGTGACAGGTTTTCCCATTTTCTGTCGTTGTACTTACGTTTGCTGGTATTTCACCATCGTTGTGCAATGCTATAATTTATATATACGTAGAGACCCTAATGCGCCGCATAACAGCAACTGATCAGATTTTATGATTTATAAGTATTATATATATGAGCATCGTCACAAAAAATCCAGTTTAATGTCATTGCAAAGAATTAAGAATAAAGGCGCTGATCAGCTTGCGAATTTTAGCACCTTGATCGTTTGCTACTTAGATAGTATAATACCTATGGTTTCTCTTTTTAATGTAAACCATGTGTTATATTCAGCAGGCTGGTTTGAGTCTTTAATCAGTCCGAAACACCCGAGACGGTTTTCTTGCTACACTGCTGTCATTGTTGTTGAAATACTGTACACCTGAATGAACTTTAACTCATTTTAACCTTGTCTCGGATGTCATGATAATTGATGCTATCAACGAGATTGTATTTTTATCGAAAACCTTCATGTTTTGACAGTGGGGACTTTGATCAGGCTAAATATTATTATACACTGAAGAACCATTTTAAGCCCCCTTAACCATATTGCAGGCTAGCAGAGCGGGTTACAAGAGTATTTTACTATAAAAGAAAGAAAGAGGGGCAAAAATTTGTCTTGTTTGTCTATATACAGTGACTGATACTTTTCCTTTCATCAGCATATCAATTACACAGGGTAGATACCATTGCACTATGGTTTATGACTCTTTCAACAATATTTGAGTTGTATTGGGGTGGTGATGCATGTGTATATTTGGCAGATTATGTTGGTCAGACTGCATTTTAGTGAAAATTTTTGTACAAACTCTAACGAGCCTTCGCTGCTCGCTGACACAAAGTATGGATGTAGATAAAGACTCGGTCAAAAAGTCAGACCTATAGCCCCACTAGATAGCTTCGCGTAGCATGACTATACGGATACGCGATAAGTACCGTGGTTCTTTCATGATCTGGTCCCAGAAATGCTTAGGCGAGCCTACGCAAATGCGCTATCGCCCTCAGACCCTTCGCTGCTGGCATACACAAAAAATGTATGTAGATAAAGACTAGTCAGAAAACTAGTTCCCACTAGATAGCTGCGCATACACGTTTTTGTTATCGGGTTTGAAATACTGCCAACTATTGTATTGAAAGTTTATTTATATCGTTGTGCAATATTTCAATTGAAAAAAAATTGTCTTGTGTCAATAATAGGGCTCTCAAGTAACATGATATGGCTGTTTTGTTACTAAATATAGAATGACTCATCAAAATGGCCGCCAAAAGACAAAAGATCTAAGCATGACGTAGGATATCCGGTTTTTTACAAATATAAAGCAAATGAAAACGCTTTCATACTAATTTCAGTAACGCAACTGTAAAGACTACGAAAAATTATCCGCTTTATTATGGATAGAAAGGGTAGCTGTGCCACACTTCTTAGACTGCCGCTCGCGCAGAATAATAAAAGAAAAATAGCAGACGTTGATGAAAACGCCAGCGATGGATACGACCAGCCTGGTCGTCTTGTGATAGACACTAGTAACAACTGTTCGGAAAACATGCCTGCTAATGACTGGTCAGAACACTGGATGAAAACTGTTAGTGGCCGAATAGGAGACCAACAAGAACAATTGTGCCAAATAGATCTCGGGAATCAGTGTTATGTTGTTGGTAAATTGTTTAAGGGGCAAATGTTCATACATGTAAGAAGGTATGACAGAAGAGACGATGGGACATTATTTCCAACTAAAAAGGGGATCGCTTTAAATCTTGAAAAGTGGAAGAAACTTCAATATTGTTTCTTAGAAAATGTTGACAGTGCTGTTGGCCAATACCAGGATTCTAAACCGGTGGACTTGTTTATACACTTGGGTGGAAATTATCACGTTTCTGTGAAAAGTGGATATCCCCTGGTAAACATCAGACGCTGGTTTGTTCCAGAGGGCCAGGAGACACTAACTCCAACGAAAGCTGGCATAGCCCTAACGTTTCTACAGTGGGAGAAACTAAAATCGGCTATGCTGTTAGTAGAAGAACTTTTGAACGGTGAACTGGACAATGTAAATTTCTGTGAGGAATCTCATCAGAATCAAATAGGGGCTCTGGCATGTTCAAACTGCAACCCCAATGACTTTATGAACCATTGAGAAAGAGTGACAATATATCAGCATTTACAAACATATGTCTGTTTTTCATATGTTTTAACCCATATAAGCATTGCGTCCATTTGGCGGACATAGACAAACAGTGCAGACTCAAATCAGACACTACAGAAAGTGGCGTCTGATCAGGGTCTCATATGGTTGCTTTCAGAAGGTTCTATTAATATTTGGATAAAATTAAAACTACCTACTGGAAAACCCATAAAATGAAAATGGACTAGTCCAAAAATGTGAAGAGTATGAAATTCTATTTTGGCTTAAATGAGTTAGAATGATGATCAATTTAACCTGTATTTTATTGTCGTATATATGCTTACAAAAGTTACATGTAAATTGTATATATGCAAAATTGAATTAATGATATCTTATATTTTTGTTGATGTCTTATTTAGCTTGCAATAATGTAACAAGAACACGAACTCTCGAAAAGAAAATACGAATATGCGCGTTTTAATTAGTTATGACACTCACGATTTTAATGCGCAGTAAGATTCTTTTCGATATATCATGTTTTTGTTACAAAATATCCCCCACCCCCAAGAAATCGCTGGTCTGGCCATCACACTTCACAAAATCATACTGATTATTTAACACAACAAAAACACCTTGAATAGCTTAACTCTTGGTATCAGATTGGGAACATGTATATCCGAAATAATGATGAGAGGTCATAGAATGCATTCAGACCATCTCAATCTTTTAGTCAAATATTATGCATACATCACTTTCCCAATGTAACTGAAAAAACTGTTGAAATGGTCATAAAACCACATTGAAAGAAAAAAGTCACTGCATACTGTTGAAAGGGCCATTAACATAAGAATGAAGTCCAGAAGATCCATAATTCTGGCCTGTAAATTTATTCAGTTATTCTCATTGGAACAATAGTAAATGGAATTTCATGTTGTGCGCTCTGTAAGTTAAAAATCGTTAAAGCCATTTGAAAAAAAAACTTTGTATACTTGTAAACCACGATGAGACCATGTGTCATGCATAAGAAACATATCTCTGGCTTATATATTTTAGATTTATACCCCTTTGATTATTTTAATACAATTCTATGTCTACACAGAAGATATTTGATGAAATTTGATAATTTGTAAAGAATTATGAGAAGACATGTCATGCAAAAGAATTATAACTCTGACTTGTATCTTTTTTCGAGTTATTTTCCTTTGATCAGTTTAAACGCAATTTCGTGTCTTGTCTATAATTTGAAAATCGTTCAACGATACTTTGGTGAAACTCAATACATTTTATAGGCGCGTGAGTCAACTGGTCATGCACAAGATCTATAACCCTGGTTTGTACATTTTGGGTTATGTCCCATTGATCATTTTAATTGCAATTCAATGTCCTCTCTAAAATTTGAAAACAGTTGCTGTGCAGATATGTAGATGAAACTTCATCCATATTGGAAGCATTATGTGATGATATATGATGTAGAAGAACTATTACTCTGCCTAAGATATTTCTATCCTTCCAACAACAAAATGGAGAAACATCTTATTTTCTTAATTTGGAGGAAAAAAGCAAGTTCTAATTTCACTTACATCTGGTAATATAGCTCATGTTCTGTTTTTAACGGCCATCTCGAGAGCATTACATTTATATGAGGGAATCTGACTGCAATATATTGTTTTAGGTCCTTTTAAACGTATTTTGATTACCTTTTCAGCCCTCTCAACAGTGTTTTAGTTGAATGGCACTAGTACTGGGCACGTTCATGTTATGATTAGAGGTGGTGGAGGCTATGCTGTAGTGGTTACAGCCAAAAATCACTATTTTTTGTCCTTGAGCAAGACATTTTATCGGCTACATAATACTTGTTCAACCCAGGAAGACAAGAAACCGTCCAGACATGACTGAAAAATTGTTAAATAGGACGTAAATAAACATCAAAACGAACAAATAATACAGATCAAGATTTTTATCAAAACTAAAATATTATTTTACCAGAATGAAAAATACTTCTTTAAAAAGCGAAATTAGTTACTTTACATATGAAAGTTATTTTCTTCAAAAATAAAATACTTTTTTTGCAATGAAAAACAAACCTTTTCTGAATAAAACAACGCATAACAAAACATCATTTTCACAATATAAATTCTGTAAATGAAAATAGTTCTTTAAATTGTGAATTTTTTTTTCATCGTAAAAAAAGTTTTTTTTTCATTGTGAAAAAAGTATTTTTACCAAAATGAAAATACTTTTTTCACAATGAAAAAAAAACTTTTTTTACGATGAAAAAAAAATTCACAATTTAAAGAACTATTTTCATTTACAGAATTTATATTGTGAAAATGATGTTTTGTTATGCGTTGTTTTATTCAGAAAAGGTTTGTTTTTCATTGCAAAAAAAGTATTTTATTTTTGAAGAAAATAACTTTCATATGTAAAGTAACTAATTTCGCTTTTTAAAGAAGTATTTTTCATTCTGGTAAAATAATATTTTAGTTTTGATAAAAATCTTGATCTGTATTATTTGTTCGTTTTGATGTTTATTTACGTCCTATTTAACAATTTTTCAGTCATGTCTGGACGGTTTCTTGTCTTCCTGGGTTGAACAAGTATTATGTAGCCGATAAAATGTCTTGCTCAAGGACAAAAAATAGTGATTTTTGGCTGTAACCACTACAGCATAGCCTCCACCACCTCTAATCATAACATGAACGTGCCCAGTACTAGTGCCATTCAACTAAAACACTGTTGAGAGGGCTGAAAAGGTAATCAAAATACGTTTAAAAGGACCTAAAACAATATATTGCAGTCAGATTCCCTCATATAAATGTAATGCTCTCGAGATGGCCGTTAAAAACAGAACATGAGCTATATTACCAGATGTAAGTGAAATTAGAACTTGCTTTTTTCCTCCAAATTAAGAAAATAAGATGTTTCTCCATTTTGTTGTTGGAAGGATAGAAATATCTTAGGCAGAGTAATAGTTCTTCTACATCATATATCATCACATAATGCTTCCAATATGGATGAAGTTTCATCTACATATCTGCACAGCAACTGTTTTCAAATTTTAGAGAGGACATTGAATTGCAATTAAAATGATCAATGGGACATAACCCAAAATGTACAAACCAGGGTTATAGATCTTGTGCATGACCAGTTGACTCACGCGCCTATAAAATGTATTGAGTTTCACCAAAGTATCGTTGAACGATTTTCAAATTATAGACAAGACACGAAATTGCGTTTAAACTGATCAAAGGAAAATAACTCGAAAAAAGATACAAGTCAGAGTTATAATTCTTTTGCATGACATGTCTTCTCATAATTCTTTACAAATTATCAAATTTCATCAAATATCTTCTGTGTAGACATAGAATTGTATTAAAATAATCAAAGGGGTATAAATCTAAAATATATAAGCCAGAGATATGTTTCTTATGCATGACACATGGTCTCATCGTGGTTTACAAGTATACAAAGTTTTTTTTTCAAATGGCTTTAACGATTTTTAACTTACAGAGCGCACAACATGAAATTCCATTTACTATTGTTCCAATGAGAATAACTGAATAAATTTACAGGCCAGAATTATGGATCTTCTGGACTTCATTCTTATGTTAATGGCCCTTTCAACAGTATGCAGTGACTTTTTTCTTTCAATGTGGTTTTATGACCATTTCAACAGTTTTTTCAGTTACATTGGGAAAGTGATGTATGCATAATATTTGACTAAAAGATTGAGATGGTCTGAATGCATTCTATGACCTCTCATCATTATTTCGGATATACATGTTCCCAATCTGATACCAAGAGTTAAGCTATTCAAGGTGTTTTTGTTGTGTTAAATAATCAGTATGATTTTGTGAAGTGTGATGGCCAGACCAGCGATTTCTTGGGGGTGGGGGATATTTTGTAACAAAAACATGATATATCGAAAAGAATCTTACTGCGCATTAAAATCGTGAGTGTCATAACTAATTAAAACGCGCATATTCGTATTTTCTTTTCGAGAGTTCGTGTTCTTGTTACATTATTGCAAGCTAAATAAGACATCAACAAAAATATAAGATATCATTAATTCAATTTTGCATATATACAATTTACATGTAACTTTTGTAAGCATATATACGACAATAAAATACAGGTTAAATTGATCATCATTCTAACTCATTTAAGCCAAAATAGAATTTCATACTCTTCACATTTTTGGACTAGTCCATTTTCATTTTATGGGTTTTCCAGTAGGTAGTTTTAATTTTATCCAAATATTAATAGAACCTTCTGAAAGCAACCATATGAGACCCTGATCAGACGCCACTTTCTGTAGTGTCTGATTTGAGTCTGCACTGTTTGTCTATGTCCGCCAAATGGACGCAATGCTTATATGGGTTAAAACATATGAAAAACAGACATATGTTTGTAAATGCTGATATATTGTCACTCTTTCTCAATGGTTCATAAAGTCATTGGGGTTGCAGTTTGAACATGCCAGAGCCCCTATTTGATTCTGATGAGATTCCTCACAGAAATTTACATTGTCCAGTTCACCGTTCAAAAGTTCTTCTACTAACAGCATAGCCGATTTTAGTTTCTCCCACTGTAGAAACGTTAGGGCTATGCCAGCTTTCGTTGGAGTTAGTGTCTCCTGGCCCTCTGGAACAAACCAGCGTCTGATGTTTACCAGGGGATATCCACTTTTCACAGAAACGTGATAATTTCCACCCAAGTGTATAAACAAGTCCACCGGTTTAGAATCCTGGTATTGGCCAACAGCACTGTCAACATTTTCTAAGAAACAATATTGAAGTTTCTTCCACTTTTCAAGATTTAAAGCGATCCCCTTTTTAGTTGGAAATAATGTCCCATCGTCTCTTCTGTCATACCTTCTTACATGTATGAACATTTGCCCCTTAAACAATTTACCAACAACATAACACTGATTCCCGAGATCTATTTGGCACAATTGTTCTTGTTGGTCTCCTATTCGGCCACTAACAGTTTTCATCCAGTGTTCTGACCAGTCATTAGCAGGCATGTTTTCCGAACAGTTGTTACTAGTGTCTATCACAAGACGACCAGGCTGGTCGTATCCATCGCTGGCGTTTTCATCAACGTCTGCTATTTTTCTTTTATTATTCTGCGCGAGCGGCAGTCTAAGAAGTGTGGCACAGCTACCCTTTCTATCCATAATAAAGCGGATAATTTTTCGTAGTCTTTACAGTTGCGTTACTGAAATTAGTATGAAAGCGTTTTCATTTGCTTTATATTTGTAAAAAACCGGATATCCTACGTCATGCTTAGATCTTTTGTCTTTTGGCGGCCATTTTGATGAGTCATTCTATATTTAGTAACAAAACAGCCATATCATGTTACTTGAGAGCCCTATTATTGACACAAGACAATTTTTTTTCAATTGAAATATTGCACAACGATATAAATAAACTTTCAATACAATAGTTGGCAGTATTTCAAACCCGATAACAAAAACGTGTATGCGCAGCTATCTAGTGGGAACTAGTTTTCTGACTAGTCTTTATCTACATACATTTTTTGTGTATGCCAGCAGCGAAGGGTCTGAGGGCGATAGCGCATTTGCGTAGGCTCGCCTAAGCATTTCTGGGACCAGATCATGAAAGAACCACGGTACTTATCGCGTATCCGTATAGTCATGCTACGCGAAGCTATCTAGTGGGGCTATAGGTCTGACTTTTTGACCGAGTCTTTATCTACATCCATACTTTGTGTCAGCGAGCAGCGAAGGCTCGTAAGAGTTTGTACAAAAATTTTCACTAAAATGCAGTCTGACCAACATAATCTGCCAAATATACACATGCATCACCACCCCAATACAACTCAAATATTGTTGAAAGAGTCATAAACCATAGTGCAATGGTATCTACCCTGTGTAATTGATATGCTGATGAAAGGAAAAGTATCAGTCACTGTATATAGACAAACAAGACAAATTTTTGCCCCTCTTTCTTTCTTTTATAGTAAAATACTCTTGTAACCCGCTCTGCTAGCCTGCAATATGGTTAAGGGGGCTTAAAATGGTTCTTCAGTGTATAATAATATTTAGCCTGATCAAAGTCCCCACTGTCAAAACATGAAGGTTTTCGATAAAAATACAATCTCGTTGATAGCATCAATTATCATGACATCCGAGACAAGGTTAAAATGAGTTAAAGTTCATTCAGGTGTACAGTATTTCAACAACAATGACAGCAGTGTAGCAAGAAAACCGTCTCGGGTGTTTCGGACTGATTAAAGACTCAAACCAGCCTGCTGAATATAACACATGGTTTACATTAAAAAGAGAAACCATAGGTATTATACTATCTAAGTAGCAAACGATCAAGGTGCTAAAATTCGCAAGCTGATCAGCGCCTTTATTCTTAATTCTTTGCAATGACATTAAACTGGATTTTTTGTGACGATGCTCATATATATAATACTTATAAATCATAAAATCTGATCAGTTGCTGTTATGCGGCGCATTAGGGTCTCTACGTATATATAAATTATAGCATTGCACAACGATGGTGAAATACCAGCAAACGTAAGTACAACGACAGAAAATGGGAAAACCTGTCACTAAATATTGCGTCATCTCCCGTTATAGCCGTTGCATCATTTCCAGATGTTGTGCAATCGTTTACATGGGGGCCGCCATCTTGGAACAGGGAACAGGCATTAGCCATCAGCTAGACTAAAAACAATCGCTCTACACTACTGGTGACTCAAAGTATGACTAACATACAATTGACAATTTTATAAGTCTGTGGCAGCCAACTAGTTTTTTGTTTGTTTGTTTTGATTCCTAACGTCCCCGTCAACACTTTTCAGTCATGTCGGGACGGATCTTCCTGTGTTAAATCAGTACTAAGCAGAGTTCAAGGACACAACGCCTCCGGTGAGGCTCGAACCCGCAACCCCTCGATACAGCCAACTTGAAATCATGTACACTGTAAAAAATACGTGTAAGCTACGTTGAATGCCAAAAACAGTGACCGCTGAGCTGCCACTCCTTTTGTTGTAAAGTTACAATTACTTTTCTAGTAAAACAAGTTGAGGGCAAAATTTTGCCAGCGATATATATATTAAACACTTCTACATGTTATTGTTGTGCTATTCCCCGAACCAATACAATCAAACAGAATACATCAAAGGCTGTTAGACTCGAGTTTCTTGAAGTAAACAATTTGTTATAGGAACTAACTACCGTTTTTACCATAAAGAGAATCTGCAAAAATACACTGGACAACCGAACGCGGTGTGTGTGAAAAACTATTCGAATTTCGAAACGTGTAGATCCTGATGAGCTCGCCTTGCTATTTTTTGTTTAAAAGTTGCAGCCTCAGACTGATTTGAATTCTCAATGTTTCAACACGATTATCGGTATGAGTATTTGGTATAAGTACGGCATGATTATTTTTGGGGCATATGTTGTTTATTATAAGTGAAGAATGGCGGTGAAAGAATTGTTGTTGATTCTCATTTTCTTTTTTGGATTCGTAAATGCTCAAAAACACGTAAGTACAAATAACACATCGAATCAACTTATAAATTATGACATATCATATGTTTTAATCTCCGCTGCATTACATACGTAATTTTAATAAAAGCAACTTCTCATAAAACAGGAAAAAATAGCACTTTGTATTATGTTGAACTATACAATGTACATGTAACTTAAGCTGTGCTACGAGGTAGCCAATTTTTGTGTGAACAACACAGGTACAGATCAGCCTGAGTACCTTTATATTTGTCCATGGGCCCGGAGGGTCACCATGCATCCCAAGGGTTCTCTGGGAGTGATGAAATAGTGTTCATTAGAACCCTCTGATTAAGAATCAAGATGTTAACACTCGATATATTTTGTCCCACCCGCCATTTTGGATGGTTTTCAAGATGACCGCCAAGAAAAAAGGCAAATTGCCTATATGGTGTTATATCAGCCTCCTACATCTGTTTTGCTTACTTTTATGAGCAGACCATCAATATCTAAGGCCATCAACTCCGTTTCTGAAAAAAAACAAAAAAAAAAACATAAGGTCTTAACTTACAATGAAGATGGCCGCCAATTTGAACTACAATTTTTGCATATATTATTTTCGTTAAATTCAAAAAAAGTTTTCACGTTTTTTTACAGTACAGTTTATAGTAACATGTTTGAGTCATTATTAATTTCATCATCGATTTCATTCATCACAAAGTCGTCATCTGCATAACAATGGATAGGCTGCATACAAGGTTACCCCACCCATTTTAATAAGTAGGCGAATTTACCATTAAATTGGCATCAATACACTTCTGCATACATCTTTATCATTGATATTATTTGGTTCTCTTTAGAACCATTATTTATGTATTGCATCAGACGTTTTTGAAAGCTTATGTAGACCTTAGAGGGTGTAACTTACGTTAAATGTTTACATAAAACCAATAAAATGGGTATAAAGTTCCAAATTTTAGATAAAATTGCTTGGGGGCTTTGTACAAAGTTTGCATATATGCAACATAGAACCATGGCTGATTGGTTGACTTTAATCCATTTTTCGTGATCATTACTACCACTGAACATATGGCTTATGAACGCGCGTTTGTTTTCTCTGTGAACATAGTTATTGTACATGTATTAATGATGTTTCGTTTCAGAATAACTCCCCGAATGATAAGACAATCAAGCCGAACGCAGACAGCAATCATCACAGCGTGAACTTAAGACTGACAGAAACGCTCCGAATGAACAAACGGCTGAAGAATGAAAATATGGAATTGAAGAAGGTAAAGCGAATCTGACAAATGTAAACAAAGCTTGTACGAGCGCGTGCGTGCGTGTGTGCGCGTATGCGTGCGTGTGCATGCGTGTGTGTGTGTTGTTGTATAATTGACAATTATATTGTGCAGTGCATAAACATTTTTCTGATCTACCTGTTTTGGTATCAGTTACTCTCTCCTCTCCTTTTACTCCCACGCAATATTTGCAATATGTTTATCTTGATTTTTATCTTTATCTTCCTATCCCTTGGAGATGTATCACCTGTCTTGGGTTTTTTACAGGAAACTCTTTTTCTATATATGTACATGCAAGGAGTGGGTGGCAGAATCTTTCTAACAATAACTTCTGTGAGAACCGAATGGCAGGAAGTATAGTAGCCTTATTTGTCGAATGGAAGGTATATGAAAGGGCTTGCGAGAGATTGGTTTAGTCAGTTATTAGAAATTACGTTATTCCAGTTATTTCTTTGATACTTTGAATCTAAATTCTAAATCTTACTTTAACAAACTGGACTTCGAAATTATAACATCCAAAATTACGTCGTTCATTCTAATTTGTTTGTGATAAAGTTATTTGACAAGTTACAGAGATATTTACCAAAATTAAACAGTTTGAACTTGTATATGTTTTCTATACTGAGTTAATTCGCAGTCTTCAAAAACAATAATCAAAAAGGATTATTCCATGGTTGAAATCCAGATTATTTTAGTGTGTGTTGAACATAACTAAGAAAAATACATTGACATGCACTGAACACAGTGTGTCCAGTGTCTGTCAATGTATTTTTAAAAGTTATGTTTACTCAGCAACAAAAAAGAAGGGCTCTGTTACTCTTCTCCCGTCATTATGCAAAAACAGTATACATGTAAGCCCATGTCATTCATAACACTGTTGGAAAGCTTGGCCAATGCGTTGTTCAAGTATGTATTTTTACTCCTTTGACGATGTCCATATGTATCATGACTCGGAGGTTTGGTTATCGCCCGAAGTACGTATCAACCTGTGACCCCAGTATCAGCCCGAGAGCTTTTGCTTCAGATACTAAGTGGGCAATGAGGCTTGTCAAGCATTTTTATCACCTTTAGCAATGCGTTCGTTAAATTCAATAATACAGAAATACGAATGATAGATTTTATTTATCATATGGCATTTTATGGAGTCTATGGCGTGAAACCATATAGCTTTTGTCATACAATGTATACGCGATGTTGACCAGTACGACCGTCCACAAGGCGTTCTATCACATTATAATATACATGTAAGATGAGCCACGGCATGAGATTTCCAACAATGTGGTATGTGCGACCAGCACAGGTTCAGAACAGCCTGCGCGTATGCGCAGTCTGGTCAGAGCCTTTGCTAGTCGCTTGAACATTCTATGAGTATTAAGCTACTGACCAAACATCATTTGGAGTTTCTAAGCTTAAAAGGAGGCTACACAGGCTTGTCTGAGTCTACACTTGTCAAAATGCCACATTGTTGGAAATCAAATGTCGCGGCTCAGATGCTTTAAACGCTACAGGGATAAGTTTCTAATATGACAGTTTAACGCATTTCACAGCTAAGATTTACCCGGTCCAATACTTTTGTGGAGATTGATCATGAAATAATGTGTACCAAATTTCATGAAATTCAAGGACCGGTAACATATTTTTTCAACTTGATGTAAACACATGGCCCTAATTCATCGAAATGTAAAAAAAAAACAATAATTATGTTTCAGTGTAAAAACATACTTCGATACTTGCATAGTTTGAATCACCATGCTGGTACGTTTATTGGTAGAAGTTGATATGTTCAGTGTTTTCCCTATTATGGATTGGAAAAAGAAAAAAACAATATTCTTGAATATTAAGTGCCACGATTCTTATTTAATGAAGTGCTTACACAATAATAGTACCCAAAATGATACAATATGGTGACACCTTTATTTACCACATCTAGTTTCTAACGTTAAAACTACATTTTACCAATTATACATTATTATAACATTATTAAGAATTACAATTCATACAGAAGATAAAAACCTTATGACAAGTCAGTTCATACAGAAGAAGAACCTTATATCTATTGTTTTATAATTGTGAGCCTCATTAATAAACCTGGTTTACAAGAATACTCCCTGTCAAACCTATTGGTTAAAATTAACCATCTTAGTCACAGAGAACTCTTGGTTTCAAAGGTATTGCTAATTAAATGCTTAAGTCTTCTATGTTCATTCTGTTTTGTAAAACTGATGCTGATTTCCATCAAATAGCAACATTTATACTTTAGCTGGCTGTATACTCCAGGCATACAGTTTGGTATCTAGACCTCACTTATTCATGTAGACCATTGCTCTATGATACCTTTGATAAGACGCTGTTACACTTTATCCTGGTCACGGCACCAAACTGTGGTTACTCTAGTTCAGTTGGGATGTAAAGGAAATATTTGGTCTTCTTGTTTTCATACCATTATTTTTAGATTATTATGTTTTTTAAACAATATCATGTAAGACTTGAGGAAGTGATACAAATTGTCTTGGCCCCATTGTGCCATGACATGGGGCCATGATCTTTGGCATTTCCGGCCATTGAATCATTTAAAATTGTCTAAACATGCCTTTCTTTAAGAAAAGTGGAAGTAAATTTAAAAACAACCTCCTTCTGTCTAGTTATTGATTCATTTCAACTAAATAATTAATTTTGCTAAAACTGACATATGCCCATAAGATGTAGAAAATGACAAAGTTACCGGTTTTGGATTTTCATGAAATTTGGCTCAGATCAGCAGGATATATATGGCATGTTTTTGTGATAATATGATATCTTGACAAAGACTAGAACATATCTTTCTTTGGAATTTAATGTTGAATGTTTTGTAAATTTTTGAAAAAAAAAAAATATTGAAATTTTATAATCACTTTTTCTGAAAACGTAAACCATAACTTATCCAAATGGTTTCGTGGTATTAATATAATGCCTATGGGACTTTGGATTTATTCTAGATGACAAATCATAGAAATAAACAAAACTATAGATTTGGGACATTGGCTTTTATACAGTGAGCCACTTTAGTTATGCACCACTTATAAAATAGAAGTTACTCTAAAACGAAATATGCTATTTCGTAATTCGTAAAGCGCATCTTTATTTGCATTAGCCATTGAAATTTTATTGTGATCAGATGAGAAACAAGCGAGAAAATGGACCTTGAAGGGCACTACCCTCAAAACACCATTTCACATTGCATTATTTCGAATGAAACTCAGATCACATTGCACTTTTTTCAGGGTCGAATTTCTGCAATGCCAGAGATAATAGCCTATTCATTCTTGACAATATCTAAGACTGGAATGTGTTTGTTAACTATAGCAGATTTTACACGTTTTACTATTTTGGTTTTCAGCTGACCAAGGTTTGAAAAAAGTTGATTTATGCCTTTTTTTAAAGTTAGTAAAATGTCGTGTGACTCTGAGTAAACTAGTTATCAAAACACTTCTATTTTGATTTCATTTTAAACAACAATTTATCCGCCTTTTATTTTCGTAAAAAATTAAATTGATTAATTGGCGTCATGGTGTTGACGTTAGCGATGACGTCACTACTACCAAGGCTATAACACGTGTCAATGATATAGTCTTTTAGTGTTTTGATACTTCTATGTCAGCAAGTGACTCATAGCAAAACAATTTGCGAAGAAAAACCTGTTTGATTATTGTAACTGACGTTAATATGACGTCAAAACGAGCATTTCTTCAAAAAGTAACAGTGTTACAAACTTTAACGACCAAAAAAGGGGGTTTAACTTGAATAAAACAATTGTTTTTGGTGTTTTTCTGTCACAACGATCATCATTGATAATTCCTAGCCAAATACGCAAATAGAAAATATAGACGTTCAAGTTGCACGAGCTTTTTTGTCAAAATTGCATTTGATGCTGCAGATTGATTCGCATGAGTGATTTCGATATTTTTTCGATGTCATCAAACAGATAAAATATCAATAAGTAAATTATCATACAGAATCTTTGATTCCAGCATTTTCGTCAAAAAATGTGGGCCCTGAAAAGGTGGTGCGTAACTAAAGTGGCTCACTGTAGACAGGTACTACCTCAAAGGTGGAGTACGTCAGGGTTGCTTCCTAAGCCTTAATCTTAACTATCAAATTCGATAAATACATTTTCATAGTTTGTATATAATGAGTCATTAATATGCAAAGTATAAAGAAAATCCATGCGTGGGGACAGATGCAAGTACCCCTTTGCAATATAGCTATGTGCAAATTCAAGTTGTAGGACAGTGTTTTACTGTGACAATGTACACCGAAATTCATTTTAAAGTGGCAATGCCATAGATAACTAATTTCAATAAGACAGGTGCAAATCACAATACTTCTGCCAACACACACAGTGTGCAATGTATGGACAATAAATCATTATTACAAAACACTGTTTCATTTTTTGTATGGTTAAGGAAGAAACGATGCATTTAAAATCACTGTTATCAAAAGGGAGATAACTGGCAACAAGCAACATTTTAAAACTATTGTTTTTAGCCATAATCTGAAAAAAATACCAACTGTAGATTTTAGTAGTATCTATGCAACAAAGAGAGTTTACTATACGCTTGCGCAGAACAAACTTGAACTGGTTTCGCTTGAAAAGATTTATTGCGATAGTTCTAGCAAGGGTTAAAAAAGGTCATTAATTTATCTTGGATTTTGCAGTTGGGTGGTTCTCAAACCATAAAAATACAAATTTTTCACAATCAGCTACACGCACAGCCCCGATTTTTTTTTTATCAGAAAAAGATGCTTTCTTTATTTTTGCTGAGTATGAATACTGAGCAATAAAGAAATACACCTGATGTTCTTCTGCTAATATGTGAAAGCACATATAAGCCATTATTATTTACAGCACTTTTTAAAAGTTTGGCCATTTTTGCTGTACTAATAGACTTTACGCTTACTGTAAAGGCGGCAACTTTAATATTCATATCTGGGCGTGGTTCTGATTTTTCATCTGCTAAGGAAGGGAAATCAGGTTTTATTTACAATTTGGTAAAGATTTAATAAGCTCTTTGGCCTCGCAAACGTGCGTGCATTACCTCACATATATTAACCCTTAAAGCGCATATCACAAAAGTCGTAAGTTTTTGTTGTCTAGTGGAACATTTTGAAACATTTTGAAACCTCTTTAACAAACAGTGTAGATCCAGATCAGACTGCTCCTATAGGAGCAGTCTGATCTGGGTACACACTGTTTGCGTCTATACTTATGTTAAACAATAAACAGACACTTTCAAATGAAGTTATTTTGCTGGCGTTTTAAAGTTTAAATAATTACTGTCATAACTAAGGTGTTATGGTACAATGATACAGTTACCTTCGACTAAAAATCACACCTCATTTTCAGCTTTAACCTATGTCTAAGGTTGACCAGTCCTGATTACGCATTCATGAGGTGCCGCATTTACAGTAACCAAAAAGTTCAGTAATACAACTGGATATTCCAGTTTGTAGTTTTATGCCTATGGCGACGTTCATGATGCTTTAAACGCTGGAGGGTTAGTTTTCAACTAAATTCCCTACCGTATATCCGACGATATACCTTCCCAAATGACAATTTTGAATACAGTTATCCCCTAATTAATACGGCTCAGCGTGTGTATCTGGCTTTGCTGGCTCCATCAAACGCAAAAAAAGAGTCCACACTGTTTCCGAAATTGGATTTTTTTCTGAAAAAAGTTATTCGCAAAGTGAACTTACTGGGTCAAATAGAGTATTGAAAATGATCATTCGAATTTCAGAAAACCTCCTCAAAGAAGAAGGAAACTAAAGCATTAGATTCGGAAGGAGAAATAGAGACATTGAAAGCCTTACTGAAAGAAACGATGAAAACTAACAAAAGACTAAAGAAACAGAATCGTAGACAACAGCAGGTAGGACATTAAGCCGAGACATACGATCGCCAACAATGTGGTATGTACGACCAGCAAAGGCTCAAATCAGCCTGCCCACGCGCTGTCTAATCAGAGGTCGTTTGAATATTCTATAAGTGTTACGCTACTGACCTAACATCATTTGGAGTTTCGAAATGTAATCTTAAAAGGAGGCTGCACAGGCTCCTGTGAATGCTACATTTTTGGAAATTGCTTGTCGCGGCTCAAATTTTCATTTTGTATGTTATTATCAATGGATAAATGAAAAATGCACTTTGATTTTTTGACTTACACTAAAGTTATACAACCATCCACTTCATTGTTTGAAAAATATTCATATTTAACAGAAGTCAGTGTCAGGTTCAAGTTGCAAGGCAAGGGCTCTTAGTTGGCTTCTGCTCCAATTCTAGTTCATACAAGTACAAACTTGTTATACAAAATGCAGCAAAAATGATGCACGACAAAAACACACCTCTACTCGCTTTGTATAAACAAAATTTCACCAATTTTGTCTTTCACTTTGTTTCGACTCACCGTTTCAGCAATTAGTTATCACCTTTTTTGCATTATCTGTTGAATATCAGCATAAACATTGTCAATATTTGAAAACCCTGTAAGCAAAATCCTCTTCAATTATTGGTTTTTAAAAATCCATATTTGAAAGGGGGTTCTGGTTACCTGTATTTTCAAGAACTGATTATTTGCAGACTGGGAACAACAGATATATGCAACATGGTGCATATACAAAAAAACCTGTGTGATGTCGCCCATATGGTTTAAAAAGCAACAGAAGAGAAATAAAAAATGGCACATTAGAGCTAACAGTTTTCTAGATGCTCGGCTGACATGTGTTCCTAGTTTATATTTTGTGAGCAAATTTAATTCAATCATCAATTAAGTGAAAGTCAATCAGTCTTATGGTCAACATTTGATAGAAACTATACTTAGCATAAAACAGTTCTGCTAACTTGAACCTTTGGGTATTTCTTTCTTGACCAGACGTTGTTGTATAAAATGTAAACAATGTATATAGAAATAATTTAGCAGCAAATGGATAAATTCGAGTCGCAAAATGAAACATCGTGCTAAAAATGGATCACTTAAAGAATCAGGGATCGCAAGGAATCCCTTTTTTTCCCTGTGTAATGGTTTTAAAGCATCTTAAACACCACATACATTTACATTATTATCTCTGTCAACAGAATTACTGTTGTATGGAGCTGTTTATAGATACATATGGGAAAATCTTGTGAAACTGTATTTGAGCTGCTGTAGATAGATATGGAAAACTCCTGTGAAAACTGTATTTGGTTTGTCATTTTAGAGGGACTTTTTATGCCAATCTCAAAAGAGGTCATAATGACACAAATTTTACGGACAATGATAAATTGATTAAAGTCCAGTTGTTAAGCCTAAGTATTTTTAAAACCTAAGCACAACATTAATTTAAATAGCAAGGAGCTGAGGATTATTCAAGTAATCATGTTTATAGCTCGTTTTAAAACAGATGCAGACAATCCTGTGCAAGGGGTGGGGGTTGAAACACTTTTATGTACGTAAACCATTTTATGTTTGCTCATTTGCTATACTTTTCTAAGTTTGACCAATAGTGTAACTTTCTTCCTTGATGTCAGATTGAAACTTTGAATAAGTCGCTGTTTTAAATTTAAAGTTTGCATTGGTTCACTTACTCTTTTAACGTTTGGTGATCTATATTTTTACCAAACAAAACACTAAAGTTTCCACTATGATGTTACGAACGAAACAGAAATCGTGAAATGGATAGATATTAACATCTTACCTCAGTAACTCTGACGATTGATTTGAGATTTCACATATTTTGTACCTCAAATCGAAAGTAAGCTGGACACCAGTCAACTTTAAATAGAAATAGAATGGTTCTAATTCATTTTTGCTGCTCTCAAGTGATATGATATTTCAGGAAAAATGATTTTTTTTACATGTTTTCAAGTAAATCACTAGTCTCTGGTGCCTTAATCTAAGAAATGTTATTCATTGCTGATTATCAGGCACGTGCACTTTTGTTACAGATATTATAAATTAACTTTTTCACATATTTCCTGATATGTATAATACTAAAATAAAGATAGAGGGACATAGAAAATAATAGTTTCACATTTAAACAAGACAATTTAGTAAACGTTACTGTTAAATGTAATATTCTAAGCTAATCCTCATCCAAGTCATACTAATATAAAATGTCTATAATTGTATCTGCTTCAGTGGCAAAATAATTGCCCACCGCATCATAACCAGTATAAGCATCACACCATAGATTGTCTGCAAACTGAGTTAGGTCCTGCTAAACCCCTTACCCTTTTGAAATTTTGCAGACATATCCTATCTCTAAAGAACAATTCAAGCTGCATCAAATAGGGGATGTTTGCATTCTATAAGCAAGGGCGTTAGTCTGTAACAGCTAGTTACATGTGTTACTATATTAGATTTATAATAAGAAAATTGAAAGTTTGAGCTACAGAATGAAGACATTAAAACTATTTTTTTTGTTATTCTAATAGAGTCTGCATGCTGGATTCCTTTACTATGAATGCTTTTAACAAAAATACGGCTTCCTGTGATGTTTTGCGCATAACATGAATTTAATTACAATTCAAAAGTGGTAATTGTGGCTATCATCATTTAGTCTGTGTATTTTTTCAAACCATTTTAGATTAGGTTTAACTAACATTCTCAATTGGCTAATAGAAAAAGAAAGTTTGCTTTTCTATCCTAAATATATTGTCTAAATTGAATACTCTATGATTGTTGTGCTACTGACTGAACCCCATTTGGAGTTTCTAAGCTTAAAAGGAGGCTGCAGAGGCTCGTCGGAGTCTACACATGTCAACATGCCACATTGTTGGAAATCTCATGCACTGGCTCAATTAAATAAGCCAGGGAATTGTCTTGATGCTATCATATTTGATTACACTGTCTTGGGCAAATGTTTTCAATTTCAGCCTTTTCAACGGATCATGAAATAGGAGAGCCTTTTCAACTTGTTAACTCTGTTAAAAATCACCAATTGAGTCCAATATAGACCTACTGGTTATCCTTTATCTACCCTTAGTCAAGTTCCCTTTTTTGCATGTAACAGCAGATGGTTGGTATGCCTGCGCAACCTGAGAAAGCAAAGGTTTTACATCATCTTAAGGATTGCTTCCAACCATTGACGCAAACAAATGAACCAGTAGCAAACCCAATTGATGGCAATGTCCAACTTTATGTCCTTTCTCCTACACTAGATAACTTTCAAAGTGTAGCAGAAATGGTATCAGACCGCTTAGCAAATCATCAAGAGTCTTATTTGTTACAGATACACCAAAAGAAATCTCAATTAAGTTCTTTGTGCACGTACAACGTAAAGCATAGACAACTTTTGATGTCAGACCTAAAGACCTAGCACCAAAGGACTGGAAAGGCTCCATGTCAAATGATGAAAACAAAACACAGCTCGTCAAATTTCTATTTGATTCTGTTTGAATTATTGCAGAAATAGTCATATGGAAAGAGGTTAACGATTGAGACATATGTTTTGCACGGATGAAGAGGCAGTTGCAGTAAGATCAGCGGATGATCTCCACTTTACAGGAAGAGGCAGGTGCCAGAATCATGCTCCATTATATGCATATATGTGGAACAGCACCAAACACTACCCATATTCAATTTAGTGTTTGATCCCCTGGCACTGGCATGCTGGCTCTGCTCTTGAAGAATGCTAAGGACTTAAATTATAGCTCAGTCATTTTGTTTGATACTGGCATAGGCCACACATGCAGAGAAACTCAATTAAGTCATTTGAGGGCAATTGATGTGGAACACAGGACACTCTTATAAATGATGTTGTCACAATTAACAATTTCAAAAGGTAATCCATTTAATGTAACGCACATAACACCATGGAAAGCTGTTTTTTTGTTCATACAGCTTTCATATGTAGTAAAGGCATCCAGCATGCAAACAACATGAATGATTTAAAAGAATATATAGCTTAATGTCTTCTTTCTGTAGCTCAGACTTACAATTTACTCATTCTTAATCTGATAAAGAATCATATGTAATAGTCTGTCCATGGGCTCATTATCAGCAATGACTATAATTTCTATGGTTAAGACAACAGAGGCTAGAGATGTGAAAAATATTCATTTTTTTCTGAAATAGTATCTCTTACATCAAGACAATTTTCTTGCTCATTAATTATACCTTGTAACATATGTTACATCTTTTAATAAGTGTGCCAATCTTGGTGTTAAACCTGCAGATCTATGATTATTTATCACATTAGCAAGATAGTCCCAAAAACTTAAGATATCCACCAGCGGAAATATTTTCACATAATTTTACTTAAATAATAGCTATCGAAATTGGCTCCTTAAATTGGGGTTAGGGCTGATTAATAGCTCATTTAAGACAAAATATTAAAATAGAAAAGCAAACTTTGATTTTTCCATAAGTCAAATGAGTATTTTAGTGAACAAAGATTAAAAAGATTTTGAAAAATATACAGATCAGTTGTAAAGCTAAGTGATATTAGTCACAATTACCATTTTCAAAGGGAAATATAATCTATATAACGCACATAATACCAGCATGCCGGCTACAGGAGTTATTTGAAATATAAGATATTTTAATGTCTTCTCTCTGTAGCTCATAGAGCTTTCATTTTACCTTGTTTTCTTAATTTGTTAACGTTACATAATATGTAAAAGACTGTTACAGGCTAAAGCCCCAGCGCACAGAGTGCAAACATTATTATTCGACGCAGCTTGGATTGTTCTTTAAGATAGGATATATCTGCAAAATTTCCTAGGAGAGGGGTTGTGACCCTTTTTAGCTATAGTCCAGTCAGGGCTGAGACTCATTAACGACTCTGACCTGAAACCTTCATCGGTGGGCTGGTGCCTCATTAGTGTCTTTTGCTGTGGTCACCGCGGCTCAGTTTTCAACTTTAGATTTTCTTTAGCTCTAATTATCTATGAATCATGAGCCCTCTTTGTTTCATCATAATAATGTCAATTTAGTTACTAGTTACTGTAACACCTGTCATTGGTTAGGCCCATTAGGCTCATTAGGTGCCTAACCACAATATATAATTTCAGAATTGGAGCTGCTTATGGAGGAGCATGTGACCGGATGTAACCAATCATGTGGCTTTCTGTCTAAAATAATTGATGTCATTTGTAAATATAGATTTCTGGTATCCCCTGATTGCATTATTTGTATCAAAGATTGACCTAGACTGACCTGGCCTTTATTCAGCTGGAGAGAATATTACTGTAATACCAAGCAATAACTAGCCTTTCAGTTGAGCTTTTTGTTCCATTTCATTTATCAAACTATGTAAATGTACAAAACTATTAAGCAAGGCTCTGTGCTACTGTCTTGTTAGCTTCGCCGATTGTGAAAAAAAATATAGTTTGACCCTGAAAATCTATTCAAACGGACCCAATACACGGCCACCAATCCAGCTCCTTCATCGTAAAAGGCAATGATAATAAATTCATGAGAACTTCCTACTATGCAGAGGCGGGACTCGATTCGCGTAAGTAACAGCGTGTTCTATTTTTTGTTATCAATTACTTGTATTTGAAGAGATGTTTAAAAAATCGAGAATGCTGTTCGATGGACCATTAATCTAGTTTCTATGTCGTACCAATGGATCGTTTGTAGCAAATGATTTTGACACAAAACTGTTTGAAATCTCGCCACTATCAAGAGTTATTTTTGAAACATACAGCTGGACCATTCTAAAATATTGTTTATCAACATATATCATAATAAGATAAGTGTTTATTCACTCTGTGTTTAATAACCACAATATACTATGAATGAGATGGATCTACGATGCAGAAGAACTAATTGTGCATAAGATGGACAAGCTATGAAGGAGTGGGATCATTACTGAAATCAAAATCTATCCAAGAAGTGGTTTAATATATAACACCAAAAATATCTTATTCAGTAAAATAAACAGCCTATATGCTCAGCATGACATTGATACTGACTGGGTCATAACATTCCTGCTATACAAAAACACAGGGCTGTTTTTCCGCTGTTTTGGTGAGAATTAAAAATCCAACGAGTAGGGAGCAAGATCTTCCCTTTAAGACAAGTCCTCATTATGAAAAAGGGCGCACTGTTCAATTCAGTAGTCTCTTTGATTGGATTTACTATTTTACCATTCTGTCTAGTGTCCACGCTACTGATACATGTAGCTCTGAAAAAGCCCAGCCCTGAGACAGCACATGAGATTGTTTGTACGTTACACATTTTTAAGACTAGCAACGAAAGCTCAGACAAGTCTGTGAATTAAATAGCGCAAACTTGTCAAAGCATTTACTGTCAAAGACCCACTCCAAATTTTAGGCCCCAAGATCCGCCAGCGTGTGCGTACATAGGAGACCCCTGTACATATGCAACAAGTATCGTAACTCATGTAAGAGTCAATGCCATTCTGTTTTCGGATGTTGCAATGCAGTATTGTTAAAGCCAAGAGTAATACTTTTAGGATATATGGCCCAACATTGCTTCAACTGTGTGATCAACTTGACCCTTCTTCTTCATAGTACAATCCCTCGCCCTTATAGCTACTCCCCATTATGCATAGCTATTCGCCCTCTTTCATAGTATATCGACCATATTTCTATTACAGGCAAATAAACAACATTGACTGGTGACACATATTTGATATTAATCATAACAAAGTTATAGAAAAGAATAAAGAAATTGTTAAAAGTGGATAAACGGTTTTACGCGGTATTCTTATGCTGAAAATTTACAACACGACCTTAAAGTACCCACACTGCACACTAGTCAACACCGATTTCAAAGCACAGCAAATGCTTCCAACAGATCGGCTGCAGGTATTTGATCTTAAGTCATTGGCCCATCCAATAGCATTCTCCGATTTTTGAAACATCTATTAAAATGCGAATTATTCATAACGGAATGCGAGAACATGCTGTTACTGACACGAATAGAGTCCCACTTCTGCATAATAAGAAGTCCCTCTCATCAATTTATTATCATTGCATTTTACAATGAAGGAGCTGGATTGGTGGCCGTGCAATGTATTGTATTGATTTAGTTGCATCTATTTCAACTGGGCATCTGATGAAAAATTTTCTCAGTTGGTCGGCTGAAAGAACGGAGCTTATTAATCCACAGATAACATGAAGGTAAGGAAGCGTCACCATACTTGTTTGTTTGTTTGATTCTTTACGTCCCATCAACAATCTTTCAGTTATATAGGGACGATTCTTCCTGGGTTGAACCAGTACTAAACTTGGATACATGTGTCTTGCTCAAGGACCACAACGCAGTGACGCCGGTGAGGCTCGAACCCGCGGCCCTTCGGTCTCGAGTCAAACACTCTACCACTGAGCCACTGCGCTCCCAAAGCGTCACCATACAAGAATTTTGAATATTACTCAGTATTATAATCACAGATTGGCAAAGCATAGTCAAATTAAATATGTATTGACCTGGCTAGACATCCCTTTGATTCAGAGAAAAAGGCCCATTTACTGAGGTCATTTCAAAGAAATTCTGATGAAATCCATGCTATTGTGTTAATGATGACCTTAATTGACTGATGAACTTAGACTGGCCCCAGTCCAGAAACATCAACGTGCAACATCAAAGGTAGACTGGTCTCAGTCCTGAAACATTGATAGGATATACCCATATATAACAGATAAATCTCCAGACTCTTACTTAAAACGACTGTCTAAAGATATGGTTTTAATGAGTACTTGACGAGATTACATGTGTTTGGAATTTAAAGACACTTCCTTTTTTCTTTGTCATAGGCTCAAAGTGAACTGGTGAGCATAGAATAGGATAAAGACATGATGCGAAGGGCCATCGGATGCCAATGGTGATGTTCTCCAAATTAAACAAACTCTTACACAGTTTAACATTTTAAGTTTCCCAAAATTAACTAACTAAACCCTCCTCCATTACCTATTCGAGGCTAGAAACCTAGTTCTTCATATGTTGCAGTGAATGCATTGTGGAGCCTGAATTGGCATTTCATGATTGAGTATCTAGATCTGCGAAATTGAGTCTGCTTTAGACATTATTCAAAATTCAAACCTCCAAATGCCTAACATTTGAAGGCTCGCCTAAATTTTCGACAAATTTTAACCGCTCGATAATGCAGTATGTATCAATATATTGCAAGCTTTTTCGAACAGGTTTGTCCTACTGACACAAAGTTCTACATGTATTACAAAAGAACTGTTATGCCACAATCAAATACAACATATTTACCAAGCCTAATCCATTGGCTGCTTTTAAAAGCAGCCAACTTGTATTAATAAGTGTGTCCAATGGGATACAGACTAATACATTAGGAATCAGATATATTTCTGTTTATTTCCCTAGTGATTTGCCATTTACAATAATAATAAACGGATTCACAGGACGTCGGCCCACTATGTGCTAGTCTTGGAATTATTTGTCAGAGGGGGTGCAACTCTGAAAAAGTTTTCCCTTTTTTAATTGATAATGGGAGGAGAGAGGATCCAAATAACACTTAAAGCGCTATTAGCAGGTCACCATTAACACACCAGCGAACCGCCATTTTTCGCTGGTGGGCCAATGATGGTCCAACATTAAACAATGGCTTGGTAGCTTTATGATTTTCTAGGGAATCCGGACAAGTATTGCTAAGGAATCCTATAGCTGTGATTTTCTGTATATAGGTGTGGTTTGCATTAGAACAGATGTGCAATGCTCTTGGACACGCACCCACGGAAGAGAAACAGCACAAGACAGATGTAAGTACTAACAAAGTACTGGTTGCAGTTTTGGCAAGCACATGAGACTGTAAAGGTTGTGAGCACCGAAGCAACGAAGGCTCAAGCATTATCAATAGAGCCTTCATTGCTTGCATACATAAAGTATAGTGTATACAACGTAAAATGTAAAAAAATGAAATCTATACCATTTTTTCATAACCTATTAACCCTTTGTATACTTATAGATTCTTACTTCTGGCTTGATATAATAAACTTAGGCTAGTCCACTGTATACATATAGGGATGTTCTGTTGTAATTTTCACAAAAATAGGGTAGTTTTTGTCTGAATATATTTTTTTAGCTTTATGCTGCATTTTATCTGGGTCTTCACTATTTGCCAAAGTATCCCTTTAGTGGTTTCCAGTATACACATGGTTTAATATTAAGGCTAAGATAACGTCAAAAGAGGTGACAGCTGAGCTGCCAGCTCTTTTGAAGCAAATTTAAACTTACAGTGAGTCACTTTAGTTACGCACCACTTATAAAATGTAAAATTACTCAGAAAAGATATATGCTATATTTATTCTGAGAATACCAGCATAAAGCACATCTATATTTGCATTAGCCATAGCAATGTTATTGTGATCAGATGAGTAACAAGTGAGAAAATGGATCGTGAAGGGTACTTCCCTCAAAACACCATTCACGTTGCATTATTTTGAATGTAACTCAGATCACATTGCACTTATTCAGGATCGAATTTCTGCAATGCCAGAGATAAGAACCGATTTATTCTTGGCAATATCTAAGACTGGAATGTGTTTGTTAACTATATCAGTTTTTAAACGTTTTTCTATTTTGATTCCAAGCTGACCAAGGTTTGAAAAAAGTTAATTTTATTACTTTTTTTTAAAGTTAGTTAAAATTTCGTATGATACTGAGTAAACTAGTTATCAAAACAATTCCTTTTATAATTTCATTTTAAACAACCATGTATCCGCCGTTTATTTTCGTAAAAAATAAATGTATTAATTGGTGTCAAGGTGCTGACGTTAGTGATGACGCCACTACTACCAAGGCTATACGACGTGTCAATGATAATATGTTTTAGTGTTTTAATACTTCTATGTCAAAAAGTGACTCATAACAAAACAATGTGCAAAGGAAAACCTGTTCGAATATTGTACCACGTTAATATGACGTCAAAACGAGCATTTCTTCAAAAAGTAACAGCGTTACTAACTTCAACGACCGAAAAAGAGGATTTTACTTAAAAAAATTGTTTTAGGTGTTTTTTCTGTCACAAAGATTGCCATGGATAATTCCAAGCGCAAAACACGAATAAAAAATATAGACGTTCATGTTGCACGAGCTTTTTATTTTTGTCAAAATTGCTTTTGATGTTGTAGAACTATTCGCATGAGTGATTTTGATATTTTTCTATGTCGTCAAACATAAAATGTCAATAAGTAAATGAGCATAGAGAATGTTTGATTCCAGCATTTCCAAAAAATGTGGGCCCTCAAAAGGTGGTGCGTAACTAAAGTGGCTCACTGTACTTTCTTACTAAGCCAATATAAGGCCAACATTTCTCCGTAGCAGTGATAAAAGTTAAAACATTTATACTTGCTATTGCTGTAGGCATTCTCCGATTTAGTGTTTAAAGCCTGTATGTTTCCCGCGAAAGCATTAAGAAAATAGTATATATGTACAAAAGAGTATTCCATGTTGCAATAATTTTCTATAAAATATTGAGGCTGGTACTTTCATTAAGCTTTTCTGTAATATGGTCGAAATTTGGTTACATCTCTCTTGTTTTGAACTTTGGAGTGTAATTGATGATAACATAGATATTAACGCACTTTTTACTTCATTTAGTTAAAATTCCGCATTTTTAGATCTCATTATAAAGTAATAAATGGTAGTTTAAACTCGTTAGAACTCATTAAAATCGCATCATGTATTATTATTGCACCTTTTCTTGGTGTTCCAATATGTTACATGAAATACCTCACAATGCACAAAAGTAATGTATGTGCGTCTGTATGGGCGTTAATTCCAATGGCGTTTCGCTGGGGCCGATAGTGGCCATATATTTTGTGCTGGCCGGAATATCCCTACTATGTCATCATTCAACTATATTTCAGATGAAGCCTACTGTACCAGCCAAAATAGCTGCCTCTGCCTTCCATATCCATCCTCTTTTTATTGATACAAAGGTTCTGGACCCATCAGGGAGATCAAACATTACAATCGCATTCACATCAGAGCGGAAACCAACAGAAGAATGGCTTTTTCTTAAGGAAACTGGACAGATGTATAGAACGGGTACTGTAATTTTTTTCGCAAGGGTTTTATTGTCGCGAATGGGCAAGTTCACTGATGTAGGTAAAATTAGGCGTCATTGGCGAATATATAACGTGACAAATATGTCCAATTAAAATTCTTGCGAAAATTTCTGAATTTACAGTTTTTTTTGTTTGTCGTCCGCACATGGGTGAAAGTTTTCAGGATTATTCCTATACTTTTATCATATATGCTATTATGTCCCAGTAAAAATTGATTGGGAGTTATTAAGGTAGTTGAAAGCAGTTACAACTACTTAGGTATAAAAGCAGTATATGTCAGTTTTAGCACTGAATCTGTAACCAACCATTTTAATAAAGTCCAACCTAGAGATTTCTTTGTTTTGAAATTTATTATACATTAAAAAATAAGTTTTTCTTTCTCGACCCTCTTCTTTGGAGTCTGATAGTCAAGGCTTCTGAGTTTCACATATGTTGGTCCTTGGACATTCTTCAAAATGTCAATTAATATTTAAAAGCAACTATAAAGGTTACTGCTAGATATATGCATTGTTTGTGAGTACATTTAAAAGAAAAGGAAAAATCACTATGTATGCATCTCACCTGTGTGACAGTTTGTTTTCTCTCCTTCATGGTTACAATTTGATAAAGGCATGGTTGCCATGGCATTCTCGTCATTTTATTCCTATGGAAACTAAAAAGTAAACATTTCGATATTCAATTGGAAAATTATGAAACAAATGGTAGCTTAATACATCATAATTATATAAACGACATTATTGAAAACTAGCTATTGTATACATTTTTAAAGGTAGAAATATGAAATATATATCCCTTAAATTACCAAGAAAAAATGCATCTGAAAATGTCGTCTGCTGTAGTCGTCTGCTGCAAATAATTGCCTAACATTACTGACGTATTAATAATAGAAGCATGCGCAAGTGATGCACATATTATTGGTTTACTCATGTCGCGGCTCATTAATGTTTTCAAAATATTTCAGCTGGCTGGAGCTTTTACAAGGAAGAAAATCATACCTATGTGGCTGGCGTTATGATTGTACCAGAGCTCTTGAGATCACATATGCTGTTCTTCCGAGTTTATGACACAAAGGACCTATTTGTTATGTCAGTGAATCTTTCAGCAGTTCACAGTTCCAGTCATCAAAAAATTCCATCATCAAATCTACAATTAGATTTTCATGAGTTTGCCAGAAATGAATCTACAGAAAACGTTAAGGCCATCTTTGCTATAAAGGGGAATGTTAGTCTAATAAGCGAAGTCGAATGCTACCTATCTGGTCTTAACATGTCATCAAGCCCTCCAGAGATGTTCGAATTATCCAGCTTCAGCCATATGAATGTGACTAGTAATGATATTAGTGGTTCCGAAAAGCGGACTGTCATAGACATCGATAAAATATATTCTCAGTATGGAGGCATGCTTTCAGTAATGTTGAAGATACACCCCGACTCTCCCGGGCTTTACTCTCACTTGCTGTTTGGAAAACAATTTCCAATTCTCTCTCTTGATAAACAGACTGTCATAGCACCGGGTTCTATTGGGTTGTTCCAAATTCCCACTAGGACAGTGCTCTATCCGCCTTCTCAATCTATCATATGCGGAGCAATGGGTAACCCAAGGCCATATATCACGCTAGAGAAACACAATGTAAAGAATATGCTATCAGAAGAATTGCCAGAAGATGTGAGTATTGATATGGATGAATTTACAACAATGAAGGCTTATACAATAGAAGCAAATAGCTCCGATGTTGAAGGAAAATATACATGCAGGTATGTTTATAAAATATTTTAAAGTTCTTTGTTTGCAAATCCAGTAAGCATATTATGGGCCTCGACGAGAACGGTTGCGAACAACAAAGGCACACCCCAGCCCCAACATTCGCGCATTTTGATGAGCGCCTTTGGAATTTGATTATTGTAAAATATCATATCTATACTTGATAAAAGCAAAATTTCAGTTTTCTGTCTAATCTCAGTAGCTGAGCAGGCTGGTTTGGTTTGACCTGTTTAGAAACCAGGTAGACAGGTTTACTCGTAACAAGGCCCAATTATAAGAGCTTGTCACCCTTATCCCACCAGCGAAAAGTTCACTTGGAGCTGGTAGACAATATTAATCTGGGAGCCAGAGGGGCCAATGTGATTTTCACATTTATTGGGATCGTAATTAAAGATAAAGACAAGTTCCCAAAATATAAAATGTCACGATCAACGTTTTCTGGAACTTTATCAATAAGGCACAAAAAAAATCAGATATTATTTTGTTGGCCAAGTACCAATGACATATGCTCTTGCCACTCCATTTTCCTAGCAGGAACCTAGACAATCTTGGTGTCTATAGGTTGAATATTAAAATAGCCATATAACATGAAATAGGTTGGGCATTAGGATGAAAATGTAAAGTATTATGGCTAATACTTAACGCCCTACCCCCTAAGATTTTACATAGTTTGTGGAAATCAGATTATTTTAACTCATCTTTAATGAAAACAAACAATATTTCTCTCATAAAAGTTACTGTTTTGAAAGACTGCAAAGCACTGAATAAAGTGTATATTTCATTTTGAAATCATATGCAAAATAAAAGAATTTGAATCACAAAAACTAAAACCTACAACACCCTTTTACCCATCTGACACAGTTTGCATGGCAGATCTATGATTTCAGTTCATTATGTAAATTTGGTTACAGGTGATTGGCTAGGGGATCATACAATTATTCTTAAATAGTAACTCCATAAAAACGGAATATAACTTGTTTACCTCAGTGTCATGTCCAGCTGGTGAGGTCATATGTTTAATAGTCTTACTTCACGTGTAATTTGACATTGCAATGTTTCCTACAGGGACCAGTTTATGCATTTTTCAATGAATAATTAATTCGATAAACCTAGATAACACTCCAAGGTTGACTTATATACTTTGAGTGCGGCAAGAGACTTCCAACAATTTAACATTTTCACAAGTGTAGACTCGGACGAGCCTCTGCAGCCTTCTTTTAAGCTTAGAGACTCCAAATGGTGTTCAGTTAGTAGCTTAACAATCATAGAATAATCAAGCGACTAGAAAAGGCTCTGATCAGACTGCGCGTATGCGCAGGCTGATCTGAGGCTTTGCTGGTCATACATACGACATTGTTGTAAATCTCATGCACAGGCTCCTTTCTAAAACAAAAGAAATAAATCATCCCTATTTAAAGTTCCTGTTAGCGATGAAGGGTATACTAAATCAGTGAGCCATACTAAACCAGTGAGTCCCGGTTGTGGTTATTATGCCTTGCATTTTATTGATCGCCCATTTTTACTTTTATTTATAGAGCATGGCGTGGCAATAATGTTGCCACAGTCACTACAGAAGTATTCATCTACCAGGAAGCTAGAGTTGACAAGGTCGCTTCAGGCCTCATAAGGAACAGCAGTAACAAGGTAGAATTTCCAGTTCATTTGACATATTTAACACATCAGTAAGATAATAAAAGTAAAACAACCAGCTCTCTCTTCCTCAGCGAGAAAGGACACCAAGTACTGCATGACAAAACAAGGACCAAACGCAGAAGCCCCATAAAAATGGGAGCAACAATAAACAATGAATCAACAACAGCAACAACAGATCCACCACCTTAGAACAGACAGCAGCCCAAGCCACCGGGCAGGAGGGGAACCCAAATGCATCCCACCAGCACCAAATCTTCACCCTAGATTCCGTGCAAGTTGTAAAGTCACTTGGCCAAATTATATATACATATTATACAATTATTGACTTGTGTTGAGGTAGACATGGAGTGTTATTGAACAGTAAACGTCATACTGACCGACGCGGAGCGGAGGTCAATATGATTAAGTTTACTGTTCAATAACACTCCATGTCTACCGAAACATAAGTCAACAATTGTTTTATTATATAATAAATGTATGTCATGCATTTCCTGCCATTTTTGACCATAAAAACGTTGACGTTACGGATGGATCATGCGAAATTACTTGACGTTCTGACGTCACTTCCCGTCAGCCGGTCAATATTACCTCGTGCCGTGTACTTTGCAACGTCACGTCCGGCAAACCATGCGATATGTAGTTTTATTGACTCGAGTGGATATGCATCTGGGCCAATCAGAAGATGTTTATTTATAGATTATATAATATATATATTTATCATATGACGTCGCATCTGGGAGTGAATTAACGCCATGCAATAAAATCGATAAACCACTAGTGGTTTATAGATTTAAGCGAAACGTTATGACGCTCATAACAACGTTGCGATCACTATAATGACAAAATCATAACGTTTTTACGCCAGAAATGAGATTTCAAAGTATTTGTCATATGATAAATAGAATCTAACATTCGTGCTCTTGTATTATTGAATTTATTAAACTCGTTGCAAAAAGAGATAAAATGCTCGGCAAGCCTCGCATTTTATCTCTTTTCCCCAACTCGTTTAATAAATTCAATAAAACATAAGCACTCATGTAAGATCCTTTATATATATCTTAATACATTGCATATATCAATTGCCACAACTATACCTGAGATTGCAACTGTTACAGTGTTTGCTGCTAATAATTCTTAGCTGGCTTTGTAACTGTGTTACATGTGACAAGCAACAGCATTCGCGGATCCACAAAGTTTTGTCGGAGACGGTCCAACTTCAGTACCACTATAAGCGGGCCATTATTGGCCCGCCAGCGAAACGCCATTAAATGGCGTTTCGCTGGCGTGCCGATGATGGCCCAACATTGAATGCTGGCTTGGTAGCTACGATTTTTAAGGGGATCTGGACCTGTATTGCAAGAAAACCCTATATTTTGGGTGATTTTTCAGGGGGGGGGCGGGCCCCCTGTCCCCCTCTGGATCCGCACATGGCCGGATTTTATTATACTTGTTTCAGCAAAATTGCTACAAAGATTCCAACTTGGTCACTTACATGTACAAGACAAAATTTGTTTAGAGGTACTGTACATGTTCTTTGGCTTATTTTCCTGGCTTTTAAATATGACTTGTCGATGTTGCGTTTTTGTGTCCCTTTAAAGTTACATTGCTCATTTTTAATCTGTGAAGTGGCATTCCCTGGTTGCACTTAATTGAACTTTTATCTGAGATTGTAGCATATCACTTTTACTTGTCTTATCATATGTGATATAGCATTTCTTGGTTTAAACTTTATTTTATTTGTATAATATATGACAAGTATACAAAGCAACACACAATACGATTACAATACAACCACTAAACAAATGGGATTAAGAAGAAAGTCAAATGACTTTTTTGAATTTGTATCTCAAGAGTTCACATTACTAATATATGTACTATCATGTCGTAATTGCCATTTATGTAGAGAAAAATGGTCGCACTTTATAGCTGTTTTTGCGATTGGGATAGTAGTTGGCTGTTGAGGGCTCCATGGGGAATGGAATGTAAAGTCATAATTTCATTTGTCTGTTGTTGGACTAGATTCATCCAGAACAATTAAATTTCTGAATGAAAAAAAAAACTATTGGACGTATGTGCACCCGCAAATAAGTATAATATCAGGTTTTGATTTGGTTTTGATTCATTGTGTGTGCAACTATTGTAAGAACTTTCAAATATGTACCTTTAGCAAAAACGTTTTGTTTTTAATATATTATCTTGCACAGCTGAAAAGAGTTCTGCATTTTCAACATATGTCGGATCAGTGTTACCATGATATAAGAAAACATTGACCGTTAGTTGACAGTAGGTCCAGTTTTTATTTAGCAAAGCATGCCTTAATTGTCCATAGAGATTGCAGTGTAAAATAAAGTGTGAAGTATTTTCAATCTCACCGCATTTACACACAGTATTAGCAATGTTATTTTTCTGGAAAGATAATACCTCAGTGAGCAGTTCAATCGTATGCGGGCATGGTATATTTGTCCTTATCATGAACCAGAAAAGTAGTAAGGTGGTGGTTTGGTAATGTTGTTGTTGAGTTTATGTTTACAGGATTCAACATATGGAGAGTTCTTAGTATCGTCTGGAAGACTATTCCAAATCAGCATGGTTGAAGGTTGAAGAGAGCATTTCCTGGTTATATCACTTGATATGTACAATCTCCTCCAATTGGTTTCCTGGGTCAGATGTGGTACTTGATTGTATCGATTCCTGATCTTTGCCCTTATTCTTACTTTCATAACAGTTAAAGCAGTCTCTATGTCGATTTTAGGAAGCCTGGTAAAATTCAAGGCTAATGTAGGCATATTAAAGGCCATATATGTATGTCTTACTTTACCACTAACGAGTTCCTGATGCTAACCTACACATGAACTACAGCAGTGGACATTTCCAAGCTAGAAAATATCTTTTTATATTTTTCCTTAACTTATTTGAATTTCCTCAAATTTCTCAGCTGCTGTGTTTTAATCTGTTCTAATTGTATTTTAGCTTGAAATAGTATGTCAAGCATCAGGTGTGCCCATACCAGATCTGCATTTAAATTTGTTCGATGAGTATGGCCCAGATATTGCTAGAAGCTCACGTTACAAGGTAAAGTATAAATAAAGTCGTAAATTTAGACTGAGTACATTAAAAAATGTGTAAACCAGCCACTCTCAAAAGGACCAATAATTGGTTTTCAAGACCAATTATCGCTTAATGCAGGTCGAATGTATTGCAATACTTTCGACCTTAATTAAGCTACCATTTGCCATTAAGATCTTTGTTTGGTCTTTTTTTGAGTGGCCATTTTACACAGGTTTTACTGTATAAATAAAGGCGTTAATTTAGTGTATGTTCAGAAAATACAACAATTGCAGATCAAAAACTAACACACATCACATACTAACCATGACACTCTTGAGGAAGAGATATTAGACCACAAAGACACACCTATAAAACATGATAAAATGAGCCGTGACATGAGATTTCCAACAATGTGGTATGTGCCACCAGCAAAGGCTCAGACCAGCCTGCGCATAGGCGCAGTCTGATCAGAGCCTTTGCTAGTCGGTTTAATATTATATTTTTGTTAAGCTACTGACTGAACATCATTTGGAGTTTCTAAGGTTAAAAGGAGGCTGCAGAGGCTCGTACGAGTCTACACTTGTCAAAATGCCACATTGTTGGAAATCTCATTTCACAGCTCAAAATTAGTTTAATCACCGGCTCTCTCTTCCCTAGCAAGATTATTGAAAAACTAAAAAAAGACATGAAGAACCATACCCCAAGACCCCACTTGGCCGCGTGGCACAGTCGGTAATGTGTCTGACTGCAGATCATGGGGTCGCGAGTTCGATACTAGCCTGGTCCCATACTTTCGGGGAGATTGATCATGAAATAATTTCTATGGACATTCTCCATCCTTCCGCTGATTCAAGATGGGTTGCTGTCAGTTACAAGCGAAAGTTTTATCACAAAGTACTGGTTAACCGCTTAATCAAGTAATCAAGCTTGCCCAGGAAAAATCGTGTGGTTAGGTAAACTGACAGTCCTGACGTGACCATAGCTGTTGACATGGAGGTAAATAACCAAACCAATAAAAAAACCACAAGACCCATACACATAATAAATTGCAGCAACAGTAAACTTTGAACTTACAGCAACAGAATCCCTGCCCCAGAACAGTCAGAAGACACAGTTACTGGGGTGTGGGGTGGGGTTGAATATATTTTACTCACTAAATCTTCATTAAAGATTCTGCTGTTGTTAAAACACGACACCAGAATACACAAATTAAAGCAAATCGCATAACTATGTTTACCTTTGCGATATGATTGCAACAGAAGAACTACAGACTGTCACAAAAGCGTTGTCTTTTTGAATAATGATCTGAACAGGGTTGAATAGAGATAAATAGCATTATTTTGTTATGATTAGAGACTAAAGAGCAGTATATTTAATGTTTAGAGAATAATGGTGCACTAAAATAAAGATTAATACCCTTCAGTAAAAGAATAGCAGAAAGAATAAAGAATACTGAATGATACGTTTTAAAAGAATAAGGAAAAAAACAAATATGACTCAAAACCTGAGAGCTCTCTCATATTCTACATTCGAGCTACGACATGAGATTTCCAACAATATGGTATGTGCGACCAGCCGTCATGTCCGGGAGTGATATAACACTATGCATTAAAATCCATAAACCACTAGTGGTTAACATTTTAGTATAACGATACGTACGAGTAATGACGCCCATCTAAGCTTTTTGCGTCAAAAATGTTATTTCAAAGTGCTTTAAATATCATATGAAGAACAAAATCTAGCATTCGTGCTCCTAAATTATTGAATTTATTAAATTTGCAGCAAGCCTCACATTATATCTCTTTCCTCAACTCGTTCGATAAATTCAATGACACATGAGCACTCGTGTAAAGCCCTCAATTCAAAGAGTGGCCTCATATAGAGATTCCTTTTGCAATATTGCCCGCCTAAAGCTTACATGCGCGAATCCAGAAAGTTTTGTCAGAGGGGGTCCAATATTGACAACGGTTTTTTGTTTGTTTTGTTTTTTAAAGTTGATGAGGGGAAGGGAGGATCCAAATACAACTATGCTGGGTCATCATCGGCCCGCCAACGAAACGCCATTAAATGGCGTTTCGCTGGCGTGCCAATGATGGCCCAACATTGAACGCTGGCTTGGTAGCTTTGTGATTTTCAGGGGATCCGTACCAGTATTGCTACGAAAACCTATACTTTTGTGATTTTTCGGGGGTGGGGGGGGGGTGGGGGGGGGTGGGGGGTTGGGTGTCCGGACACCCTGTACGCTCCCTTTAATCGCGTATGGCGTAGAAGACCTTTAGAAGGCTCTTTTTCACGACCACGGCCATATAAAAGTGGTGTTTGAGGGAGACGTAATAATTCATGTATTTAGAGGCCTCCAGATAAGAGTTTGCACTGAAAAACTATTCATCTTATTTCTCAATCAAAACATACGTTGTTGGTACTCAAAAATAATCGTCTTAATGAGACTTTTTTGAGCACCCAAAACACATGTTTAAAACGATGAGTAAGTAAATGAATGTTTTTTATGTGAACAAACGATCCTTATCTTGGTCTATGAATATTGTAAGATCTTCTTTTCAGGCTTCTAAGTCCAATCTTGATGACAGAACCACCCTGTTAGAAGTGACGATGTCTCCAGTGGATGTGGATATATTCAAGGTGTACTGTTACGCTTTACAGAGGTGTTCTCTCTGTGAGCCGGATACTTTACCTATTCAAATATTTCCTGATCCAGATGAAATTAATTGGACTCTGTATGACGAATTTGCAAGAAATCAAACACTATTATAATTTGATTCACATTTGGCTATTTATATCATCCTATTTAACGCTTTTAAGACCAATGGAATTTCCCATGAAGTTTGATACAGTTAAGTCAGGATGGTCCATTGTATATATTGAGGGGACACACGCTATAATTTCCAAAAATGTTATATAACTTTCTCAGAAGATCGATTTTGTCTTAGCAAACATTGCAGACTGTTTGACAAAATACCTATTTTGGGGGCTTCTGGTCCTTCAAGGGTAAATATAGGCCTCCTTGCATGAAAAGATGAATTTGGTGTACGCAAATATTAAAAGCGTTGACAGTCGGCGCATCTGCAGTTCAAATGTAGCACAGACCTAGTTGCACCTAAGGTTCAGAGCAAGTGCACAAGAAGTTCTTTTACTATCAAATTTTGTTCAGACGCCACTATATATGAGCAAGAAAGTCTAAAAATGTAAAATATCCACCAGCTGCATTTTTTCACATATTTTGCCTAAATGATGATACCAAAATTTGCTGGGATAGGTTATATAATAACTCTAAAACAATATATTTTAGATAGAAAAACAAGCTTTGTTTTTTATTAGTCGATTGAGCATGCTAAAGATATAAGGGTCTATAATGACTGTGAGGTTTGGATAGACAAATCCGTCCTAAAGATCACCGTTTGGCATCACGAGGTTTGCCGAGTGATGCCAAACTGATCCCAAAGGATGGATGTTTCAATCCTACCCTCACACGAATAATGGATTCTTTTTATTGCTCAACACTTTTTTTTATTCTAAAATACACTTCCAGAAGTCCCTGAAAACGCTAAGATGCAATTTCATATGCTGACGTCACTTAAACATAAAAATGACGTCACTTGACGACTATGTGCGCGAGTTTCAATACAACCAATGTATAAAGCACTCACGTGACAGCCTGGGTAAAATAGCATAGGTAAGATAAGATTTTCTATTGGAGGGTAAAATCTCAGATATCCTTATCCGGTGTGCAAGAGAATCAAAGTCATAAACAATTTTAAAAATACACCAGTTTAAATGATAATAGTCAGACTTTCCGTTTTCAAAGGGTAATTCAATTTATGTAACCAACATAACACCACAGGAAGTTGTACTTTGTTCAGAAAGCGTTCTTATGTAGTAAAAGCATACAGCGTGTAGACGATATGAGTATATTAAATAATAAGATAGTTTGATGACTTATTTCTATAGCTCAAACTTTCATTTACTTTGTCTTAATTTGATCATAGTAACATATGTAACAAGCTAGCACCAACTTACAAAGTGAAATTATCTCTTATTCGACGCAGCTTGGATTGTTCTTTAAGATAGAAATGTCTGCAAAATTCCCCAGGGGTGGGATGGAGCAGGACTTTACTCACCTTGCACTCTATATACTGTGCAATGATTATACTTGTTGCGAGGATGATGATGATTCTGTCACAGAAGCAACACAATGATAGACATTGTATATGAGGATTTATCAGTTACCATTCATATTAACTGCAGCGTTGCACGTTGCCTGATAAACGTTGTCTATCTCACGGCATGTGCCTTTATCAGGTCATGACGACGAGCTGCACTTTTGATTAACGTCGCCAATGATGCTGAATCGACACAAAAATCGATCATTACGTCATATTCGTCAGTTTGAAGAGTGAATCAACTTGGTAAGCTGATAAATAGAATACCTGGTTCGCGTCTTTTGATATCAAGTTAACCAGGCTCAAACAAGCATTCTCGAAGCCTTGCCTGGTAAACTTAATATCAAAAGACACTTACCTAGTATTATCTATGACTTCAAAGAGAGTTACATCTAACAAGAACAGTTATTTAATTATATTGTTTAAATGTGAAATTATATTTTCTATTGTGTCTCTGTATATTTTAGTATTCAAGGTATCAGTTTTGTTAAAACATCTGTAACAAAGGTCCATGGGCTTGATAATCAGCAATGGATATATATCAAATTAAATTTAAGCACCAAAGACTAGAGATTTATAGGGAAGCATGTGAAACACATTTATTATCACATGACCTTGTGCCTGGGAATATAATAACGCCATGCAATAAGATCGATAAGCCACTAGTGGTTTACAGATTTTTGGGAAACGTTATGACGTCCATAACAACGTTGCGTACATAATGACATTATAACGTTTTTACGTCAAAAATGAGACTTCAAAGTAATCTCAATGACATATGATAATTAGAATCTAACATTCATGCTCTTGTATTATTGGATTTATTAAACTCGTTGCGAAAAAGAGATAAAATGCTCGGCAAGCCTCACAATTTATCTCTTTTCCCCAACTCATTTAATAAATTCAATAAAACATGAACACTCATGTTAGATCCTCTATTTGTTTCCTAAATACCATCTCTTACTACAAGACAAGGTCCTTGCTCACTTACATATGTAATATGATTACATCCTTTAACCCTCAAAGCGCCAATTACGACTGCAGCAGACGACAAATTTTGCGACATTTTTCCCAATTTTCGACAAAAAAAAAGGTATGATATTACATGAGAGTCGTCTGCCAGCAGACGATTCTCATGAAATATCATGCCTTATTGGTTATTTTTGAAAAAGCGGCAAAATTTTAAATTGTTGTCTACTGCAAATTATAGGTGGTGCTTTAAGGGTTAAAAAGCGCTCTGATTGTAGTAACCTGTTGACAAACTTTCAGATCTATGAGTCTTTATCATATAAGCAAGATTGTCTCAAAATGTAAGATATCCAACCCCGGTATTCAACCAGCTCTCTCTTCTTCAGGGCGATGATTGACAAACTAGAAATGACACTAAGTACTGCATTACAACACAAGAACTAAACACAAAACCCCACAAACATCTGGAGCAACATACACAATGAATCAACAACAAACGAACCACCGCCTTATTAAAGGACAGCAGCCATGGCCATCGGGGGGGGGGGGGGGGGGTTAAATTAATTTTAGTGGCCAAATCGTCGCCGTAGATTCTGCTATGTCAAAATACTTATGCAATATATCATCACAATGAAATAATCAAACCAAATTGATATATTACTACTGTGATGAAACAAAGAAAATGGGGTTTAACTCACAGAAAGTCAGAGATAAAGAAAATCTCTAGTTGAGTCATGGTTGGCTAAGCGAATAACGAAGATCAGACACTGACCCACTGATCAATGTTTTAGGTCAGGGTCTTCATTGTTTCTTAACTCGACCTACCGTAGTGCAATTAAAGAGAAAACCATTGCTATCACTTCTGCAGAACATAACCATTAAAATCCCATTTAAAGTACCCTGAATTTAACATTAATTATATTAAAGCCATTTAATTTAGGCATTAATCCTTGTATAAAAAGTGGTATCTATTTGAATCCTTTATTAACCAATTAAACCTACAACCATGGCCATTACTGAAAAATCATCCAATGAAAAGACCATAATATGACCCTGAATGCTATAGCATGTCATGTTCGAAAATCAATGTGGCCATTAATCTTTGTTTTATCATTTTCCATGGCGATTAGAAAGATCAAAAATGTGTAAGTAATGTCTATTATACGATAAATAAGTTAACTAATGTTTATAATGGAAAGTATATAACATTCATGAGTATTCTTCTAAGTTTCATGTCCATTAAAATATTAATGGGGCCAATACCCTTATATAATAGTATTATGTTTTTATGGCCATTACTATGACACAAAAAGTAACATGTATGTCCATAATATGCTGAACAAAATGATAACTTATGGTCACAAAGGTAAGGGGGCATTGGACTCATGGGTGTTGATTAGGTTCATGCCCATCAATAAATCATTTACATAAACGCTTACCATCATTTTTTTATAATGGGCATATAATAAAAAAGTTACATTTTAATGCCTATAAATCTCTGAACTAATGGCTATTTTATTTATTGTAATGTCAATTACAAATTATTAGCTGAAATAAAAGAACTATTAAAAATGAGAATGAAAACTCACTGCCAGCAACATTCTCTGTCATAGGCATTATTGATAGAAATTGTATAGTTAATGCATATATATCACTACATCAGTGCCCATTCAATTCATTAATACAAACTATTAATAAATACTGGCCAAAGAGCTGGTACCATTAAATTTAAAAAAGGTAACGCTGTCATCAATATTAAATTTCATGGGCATTAGAAACAACAAAACAAAAACAAATGATTCATTGCCAATCATTGAAATCATAGACAATATTTACATTCACGCCAATTTTTAGATATTAACAAAAGGAACTAAAATCATTAGCAAAGCTAGTAATACAGTTAATCATTGTCATCAGTATTTTATAGCAGGGTCAATTAAAAGAATGTTGAAAATATAAAAAAACACACACTTTAACGGTCATTAATGAAAACAATTATTGCCCATAAATAATATATAAAAACAGACTGCTGTCAAAAATTAGTCGTTATTTATCAAATTGTTGCTTTAATTGACATTAGAAGATAATTTGACTGAATCCATGGCCATGAGCTAAATACACCGAATCACCACTATTGTTTTGACACCTAAAATAGTTCCCAGAAAGAAGTTAGATAAAAAAGAAACAGTAAACATTAAATAAGGCATGCAATAATTTTTTTTATTTGTTAATGCTAAATTATTTTTGTAAGTGATCTAAATATATATTTATTTGGGCTCATTTTGCTTACTAATGCTTTCAAGGGAAGCACAATATTCATACACAAAGTTTAAAAATGATAGTTCAAAACATTGGTCAATATGTGATTGAGACAATCAGCTTAAGTTAATTTCCAGGATTATGACAATTATATTTATGGTAAGATAATTTGCAAGATAGGTGAAATATTATTTTACAGTAAACAGCCTGATGCATCATGCCTTAATTATAAACTTCAAGACTTATTTAGATGACAAGTTTTCTAACAGAACTAGTATTCAGACTAAGTATATATGTGCAATGTAATACACACTATTCTTCAAATAATTTAAAACATTCACAGTTCACAGCAAGATGCACTATTGTACACCACACATGATTAGTATTTGATAACAGAGTGCACATTTTGTGAATCACCTCCTCTTACAGCTTTCACTTGAACTTTTCAATATGGCCATTTGAAACCATTACCAGAAATAATGGCCATAAAACACAATAAAGTAATGGCCAATGTAAACTATGAAAGTAAATTTTGTGGCAATTAAAATCATAGGTTAAAAGCTTGGCAATTATAATTATAAAACAAAAAAAAAAACAACATAACTATAAATCAGTAGCTGAAATTCGTGGCTGTTAAAAACTGTTTCAAATCATAGCTGTGAAAACCACCATTAAACATTTTAAACACATGGCCATTAAACCAGCCAAAATACAAAATATGAGCACAAAGCACTTGTAAAAAGTCATGGCCATTGAAAACAGTTTTAGTCAAATCATAAAACCCCCATTAAAACCATAACATAAGTCAGGGTCATGTAAGTATATTTCGTATAGCTCATTGCCATAAGAACACATCCTTAAAAATAGAAAGTCATGGTCATTGAAAAGGTTAAAAGGTCAGGTCAGGAATTTATAGGCATTATAAATGAAGAAAAAACACCTTTGTTAATTGACATTATATTAAATTTATGACCATTAAAATTATATAACTAATGGCCGTCAAATGGCATTGTGTGGCCATGCTTATCCAATGCATATATTTAAAGATAAAAACTAAATGACCCCTGAAACGTTCCTTCGGTTGGCATTAATTTTGGCCCATTAATTTGAAGAAGAGAAAAAAGGGTCATTTTTCCCATGAAAATCACACAAAATATAATGGCCCATTAATAATGTCGCCTATAATGGCAAGTATTCTTGAGTTATGGCCTTAAATAATTCAGCTTGGATTTTAATGCCTGAATTAAAATTCGTAAAATTAACTCATGCCATTTATTTGAAGAATAACTAATGGGAATAAAAAAGTAATGGGCATAAATTTGATGTTATGGAATTAACTGGTCAGTAAATGGCATAATTAATGCCAGAATGACTATTCCGTGCCCATCAATAATTTCGCCTTTAATGGTTATGATTTTGTGATATTCATGGTTTATCCATTGCAGATTTATGGTTGTTTCTTTAGTAGTGTATGAACCTCGATTGGGTTTATAACCAAGCTTGCTGTCTGTCGCAAAAAAAAATCCATGCTATATCCCACTATTTTATTTTTTTCTAAAATAAACTAAAGTACTTTGAAAACGCATCACTATACCTTTTTCTTGCAAACCGTACATGCGATTGAAAAGTGACTCCCAGGTTTCAATGTGCAACCCAGAGTCGTTAATTTGACTGTTCTATCACGCAACGCAGCTGATGACGTCATATGGATAAATACAACATCCAGCACCTTTCTGCACAGGCAGTTGAAGCTTTTTGATTATTTTTGTGTTTAAACTGTGGCGTGTTTGATGCCATATCAACAACAGAGTTTATAGACCTTTTTTCTAATAAAAAGTAATTGATAACATCAATATTTCGAAAATAACCGTCAAATTTGAACATCAATTTACAGCTCCTTTTTAGAAACATCTCCATAAGTTACCTTTATGCACGCTTTTATTACTGATATTAATTACATAGTCTGACAATCATGTGGGGAAGACGTTTTCATGTAAATCATGGCAGGAGATATGCTGTCATGTGATGAAGATCGTCTTAAAAATTTACGTAAACGTCACTTGCACAATACAAAAGAAACGAGATACAACGTAATTTATGTATAATCTGTCATTTGTGTATGACCTCAGCCTCTTCCAACAAAACCACACATAAAAATCGAATTTTTGAAAGGCCCAAGATGTTGAATTTTATTACTAGACTATAGTAATCAGAGTGGGTGGGATGTGTCGGTATCTTTAAAGGGGTGTAAATTTGAGCATACCGAACTGTCAATTCTTTTCAAATCGTTCAATCGAGAATGATAGAGCCCAGGACGCAAATTTGTTGAGTCAGGAATCAAAACTAACGCGTGTTAACTTGCAGCTTAACTGGTGTCCTTCAAAATCGACAACCCCTGTCTTAAAACGGTACTTTTTCAATACCTTAAAGTAAATTTACAACCATGGATTTTCTAGGGCACACTACAAGCTAGTCAGACTATAATATAGAATACCAATTATTTCGCTAACATTCTCAGGGTTTGTGAAATAAAGGATTTCAGCTGGGTGATGCGTTTTCAAAGTCTTTAAGTAAGTGAGTATGATCAGGAAATACCACAACCACAAACTGCAGACAAGCCCCTGTATTGTGAGAAAGAGCCACACAACAATCACGAGACACCGGGATGACAAACAAAGCAAAGCAATCAGCTCTCTCTAACCCTGGCCGCTGCACCTTTCTCCCTGAACAACAGTAACGATGACATCTCACTATCCTCTAAAAAGGTACATGACCTGTGAAACGACCATATCACCTAGGTCACCACTTCTCAATAAAAGACAATTGGGCCTCGACGCGAGAAAACCTGTCTTCGGGGGTTTGTGAACAACACAGGCGCAGACCAGCCTGCGCATCCGCGTAGACTGATCAGCGCCTTTATTATTCGCTATTGGAAAGTATCATATGTAAACTTGCTACTGCCGAAATTTCAATTTTCTACATAGTCTCTGTAACTGAGGAGACTGGTTTTAGTCTCGCTTTAACTAAACGAGCTGGTTGTACATGTATCTTATATATACTGTACACTCATTCCAGGCCCCTACATTTTACATGTACAACATCTGATCCATTTATCGCTCTTATATATAACTTGGCACTGGAACATGAATTTTAATGACAATGTCCAACCATCTGTTGACTGTGATACAGCGACACAATTTGATGCCATATATTTCATTAATTTAGGCAAAACTTGTTTTTCAATACATTAATTTTGCCAGGTCCCTCAGGAAATGTTGAAAACCTCGGGCTTCACCCTCAGTCTTTAACATTTTCATCTATATTATTGCATAAAAGGCAGAATGACACGCTATTTACACATGTGAAGTAAGCCATGAACAGCCATGTTTTAAAAAGTAAATTCACGTGCTGTTATGAAAATGGTATCATAACGTTCATCACACTCGCAATTTGTTTTCTCCACTTTTTCTCAGTTTCTAAGTTTCTATTCATCTTATCCTTTTTCATTATGCAGGTTACAATGACATGCCTAAAATCTTAAATTATCTCTATACCGTGTGTTTCCACTCACTTTTTTTTTTACATATATCCATAGTGAATTCTATAAAATTTTAAACTCAACCCCTTTTCAGTTTCCACACTGGTCAATGTAAACGCACCGGTGGTTGCTACAACGAGCTGGTGGTTGCATTTTTCAGCACAGGTGGTGGCGTAAAAGGTAAAAAAAATCTATACCTGTTGACTTAATGATTTATTTATAAACTTGCATTTATTTTATTTGTGATGACACATGGCGCACAGACCACCGATAACATTGCAGTTTATGGCTCTGCCAAGCAATTGGTGATTTAATTCATGGTTTGGACTGCAAATTCAACAAAGATCTGGAGTTTTGCCGTGACAAGTGCTTTTTTTCCTAGTGTAATTGCCTAAATTGGGGGAAATCTGCACGTCTAAGCGCAGCTGTTGTCATATTCCCATGAAATAACATCCAAAAAACGATTACTACTTTGTATTTTTTTTCTTGGTAAACTAGCAAATGTTTTATTGAGGAAATTTTATTACAACGCACTGGGAGCATTTTTAAAGCATTGATATAAACGCACTGATGGTTGCACAGAAGTCCTGTGGTTGCTGGTGCAGACTCACCACATCATTCGCTGTTCACATACACGTTACAAAAGTTGCCATTTCAACCAGCACATGATATTTCGATACTGTGAAGAAGGCTCAGGCGAGCCTGTGCAAACATGCAGACTCCCAAGAGTCTTTGCTTCCAGCACAAGAGATCTTGATATTTATTACATTGTCCAGTGACTTTGCCTGCGCAAATGTGCAGACTCACCAGAGTATTCGCTGCTGGCGTGAATAGCATACACATCGCCATTTAAGGCAGCACAAGAGATTTTGTACAGTGACGAAGGCTAAGGAAAGCCTGTGCAAATTTGCAGACTCGCCAGATCCTTCGCTGCTCGCACAAAATGGCATTCAATCGCCATCTGAGTCACCACATGAGAATTTTGAACTGTGACGAAGGCTCAGACTAGACCAAGCAAATGTGTAGACTCGCCAAAGCCATCGCTGTTCGCATGAATGACACCCAAAAAAAGTGAGTATCACAATCACAAACTGCAGACAAACCCATGGCACTGGGAGGAATAGCCACAAAAAAATCACGAGACACCAGGAAGACAAACTAAGCAAAGCAGCCAGCTCTCTCACTTCCCAATCAAGATGATCGCAAAACAAGAATGGACATAAAGTAACAAAATATAGAACAATTACAGAATACTGTAATTGAGAATGGGTTTGCTCCCCCCCTAGGGAATTTCGCAGACATATCCTATCTTGTAGAAAATTGAAAGCCGAGTCTTTTAAGAGATGTTTGCACTCTGTGCTCCGGGGCGTTAGTCTGTAAGAGCCTGTAACATACGTTACTTAATCAAACTAAGAAAAAGTAAATTGAAAGTTTGGGCTACAAATTAAAGACATTAAAATATTTATTTTTTAAAATCATTCATATAGTCTGCATACTGGATATCTTAACTACGTATGACAGCCATTTGAACAAAATTGCGGCTTCCTAAGGTGTCATATGCGTTACATAAATCAAATAACCCATTAAAATTTGCAAGTGTGGCTAACATCATTTACATTTACAATCTCTCTGTGTGTTTTGCAAAATGTTTTTAACCATGTCCGACTAGCTTATGCAATTGGCTAACAGAAAAATTAAAATTTGTTTCTCTAGCTTAAATATTTTTTCTGGAACCAGCAATTAAACAACCCTACCCCTACCCAATTTTAAGGTGAACTGTTTGATATTAAAACTAAAGTAAAAATAGTTTAAAATATTTGCAGTTGATGAATGTGTTTCATTGTTTGGATTTATTTGCTTATATGAAAAGACTCATACATCTGCAAGTTTGTTGCAAAAATTTTAATATCTGAGGCTGTAACATATGTTACCTGATGTAATAAATGGGCAAGCTCATTGTCTTTATGTAAAATATGCCTAAAATGTTTTAATCTCCTCGAGGGAATTTTGCAGACATATTGCTTCTTATAGTACAACTCAAGCTGCATCAAATAAGGGATGTTTGCACTCTCTAGCTTGGGGTGTTTGTCTGAAACAGCGTGTTACATGCGTTACTATAACAAATAAAGGAAATGTAGTTTGAAAGTTTGAGCTAAAATTGTGAAAAAAACTCGCAGCTGTTAGATATCTAACATTGTTTAGGGATTTTAAACTGGCTCCTATGATAAAGACTTATAGATCTGCTAGTTGTCATCAAGTTTTAAAGATTAGAGAGCGTTACATATGTTAGCGTGATAAGTAAAATCATCAAACAGTATTTTGACATCAAGCTGAGTAAGGGCCTGCTCCATCCTAATCCCCTTTGGAATTCTGCAGACAAATTACATCTTTTGTAACCATTCAAGGTGCATTTAATAAGAAATGTTTGCACTCTGTAAGTCAGGGCGTTAGCCTGTAACAGCTTGTTACATATGTTACTATATCAATTTGAGAATAAGAAATTTGAATGTTTGAGCTACCAAAAGAAGACATTAAAATTATCTAATAAATTGACATTCTTATAGTCTTTATACTGGATGTCCTTACTACATATGGAAGCTGTTTAACATTAATACGGCTAACTGTGGTGTTATGTGCGTTACATGAACCTAATTATAATTTAAAAGCTATAATTGTGGCTATCGTCATTTAGTTAAATAACTACTATGACTTGGTTTCAAACTGTTTTATTAGATTTTAAAAAAAATATACTCAATTGATGAATAGGAAAAACCAAGTTTGCTTTTCTATCTTAAATATATTGTCTTATAGGAGCTAATACACAGCCCTACTCCCAGTTTTACAGAGAAGCGAATTTTGTTATTACCGTTTAAGTAAAACAAATGAAAAAGCGATTACAGCGTGTGGATATTTTTCATTTTCTTAGTCTGTCTTGCTCATATATCTACAAGATGTCATTAATCTAAAGATCAGGACACTTAATGTGTACTTATAAGTCTTTGGTGCCAAAACACTAGAAATTATGTTCATTTCTGATTATCAAGCCCATGGACTGGCGTTACAGATGTTAGCAATGACCTTTTGGATACATTTCCTAATACTGTGCATATAATGCTAAATATAGAGCCACAAATAGAAAAGATAGTTTTACATTTTTACAAGAAAATACAATAAATGAAATGTTCCAAACTATTTCTCATCGATTTAGCACTCATGTTAAACGTTTGTCCTTGTCTGCTTCTGTGGTAATCATTATTATCACACGCCTCCTTGCAACTAGTAGAATCATCACACAATATTTCAATCATTTACTGTTATTCAATTTTACCACCAGTCCACTCAAAATTGATGAGCCATTATCAACTTTTCAATTTTGCCATTTATGGCTTGGAACATTCGGAAACTGATATGAATTCCTAATAGTTGGCTCTTTGAGTATGTGTTTCAAGTGATACTCTGCAAGTAGGGGAAAGACTAAAGCTTTACAAAGGGCAAAACTATGCCATTAAGAGCAATGAGTACCTGGACTGATGTACCTTGATATTTCTGTGATAAAGAATCATATCTTAGCTTGTTAACTTTTATAAATGTAGCCTTTCCATACATGCAACCCACATATTTTCATCTAATAATGTCCCTGCACTTATTATCTTCCCCAAGCATTCAAAAACTTATTTGAAGTCTTAGTCTTTCTGAAGTGCTGAAACCGAGGTAACTCTTTCCCTTCAGATAAACAAACTAGATGTATCACAGCAGGTAAAGCAATGAAATGCAGGATGAAAAGAGCGCAAATTAGTCCCTTTCAATTCAATGATTCACTAAGTTTCTAAGATAAGAGCGCTTATTAAAGGATGTAACATATATAACTCGTTATAATAAATGAGCAAGGGCATTGTCGTGACATCCTTTTTGATTACACAGTCAGAGGCAAGTGTTTTCAATTTCAGTGTTTTCAATGGATCATGAAATGAGGCACCTTATCAACTTGTTTACTCTGTATAAATCTTCCATAGAGCATAATATAGAACTACTGGTTATCCCATTCTACCTATAGTCCACTTTCCTTCTTTTGAATGCAACAGCTAATGATATGGCTGCAAAAACTGAGAAATCATAGGTTAAACATTATTTTAAGACATGCTTCAATGTACTGACATCAAAAAACAACCAACTGCAAACATAATTGATGGCAATGTCCAACTTCACATTCTTTCTCTTATACCAGATAACTTTCAAGGTGTAACAGAAATTGTTTCAGACGGTCTGCCAAAACCATCAAGAGTCAACATTGTAACTAAAGAAAACTTACAAAGTTCTTTGGGCGAAGCAAAATACTATTGATCTAAGACCTGAGGACTTAAGCACAAAAAGACTGGATAGGTTCCATGGCAAATGATGCGAAAAAGCAGCCTATCAAATTTCTGTTTGACCAATGTCAGAAATCTTAAAGTATTCTTAGAGGTTCACGGTAGAGACATAGATTTTGCAAAATCAGAGCAAAGTTATCATTTGACTAGCACGGATGCAGAGGCAGCTGCAGTTAGATTGCTCTTGCCACTTCACAGGAAGAGAAATATACCAGAGTCATACTCCATTGTATGCATATATGTGAAATTGCATTAAACCCATATTTAATCAGGTGTTTGAACCCTTGACACTGACATGCTGTTTCTGCTTTTGAAGAATGCTAAGGATTCAAGTTTGGCTGAGTCAAGTTGTTTGACGCTGGCACTGGCCACACATACAAAGAAAATTAAGTCTTTTGATGGCTAAAGAGGAGGATCACACGAAATGCTTATAAGTGATGTTTGTCACAATTACCAATTTTAAAAAGTAATCTTAATTAATGTAACACATATAACACCATAGGAAGCTGTTTATTTGTTAAAAAATCTTTTCTTATGTATCAAAGGTATTCAGCATGCAAACTACATGAATAATTCAAATAAATAGATAGTTTTATGTCTTTTTTCTGTTTCTCAGACTTTCAATAATTGATTTATTCTTAAATTGATATGGTAACATACGTATCATACCATTACAGGCTAACCCCGTAGTTAATAGAGTGCTAACATCTCTTATTTGGTGCAGCTTGAATTGTTCTTTAAGGTAGGATATGTCTGCACAATTCCCAAAGGGGTTGAGAGGAACAGGATTTTACTCAGTTTGCAGTCCTAATACAATGCCATGATTCTACTGGTTGTGATGAAATGGGTGATCATTTTGCAATAGAAGCAGACACAATGATAGACATTGTGAGGGTGACTTGAATAAAGATTTTTTTTGAATAATTTTATTCAATAGGAATAGATATTAAATTGTGTCATTTAAATGAGAACTATTATTTTCTATCTACACTGACCCAAAATGAAAACTTTACATAGTATTCAAAAGTATATATTTTGATGATAAGTTAAGTTTTGGGGTTAATTTTTTCGGTCATCGAATCTTCAATGCCTTATCGATGTCTCTGAAAAATTTATTGGATGAAAGTCATAAATTGCATAATTTTTATGAATAATTCAGTTCAGAAGGGTCAAAATGAAAATTTCTAAAAACAATTAAAACAGTCACACAGATTTTAGAAGCAAGAAATTACTGACTGCGTGGTTTAAGTGATGTTAAAAAGATCATCAGTGACCAGTGTGACCTCCATTTTTACGAATGCTTAGCAGAATACGTCGCCTCTTTGAATTTACGTAACGTTGTATAGGCACGTTAGGGATACGTATGTAATGCTAACAGATGTGCATATTGGAGTCATTTAACGCATCCATTTGATGATTGGACCTGACCCTCCGACCCAATTCATCCTATACGTGTTCTATGGGTTTATGACACGGGATGAAGCAGGCCAAGGCAAGAGGTTGACGTTATTTTAGCATGGAATTATGTGGTTATTTACGTGTTGTGTGAGGCCTTGCATTTTCATGCTGGCAAATGCCAGGTCCGTTATTTTGCACGAAATGACTAATTATCATTTGTGCATGAACCCCGTAAAGACGAGCAATACTGGTTGCCATTAAAAACGTTTACGTGGGTGAGTTAACGTGTTAACGCGATAAGGACGTAACGTCGTCAAACGTGCGCGACCAGGTCTTGCACGTACTCTGACATACCCAGTTTTGTTGTACCGGTTCATAAGATAATGAATAGTCTGTCTAGAGCAGCCAGAATGATGTGCGATATCATTTACCGTAGACCCCGCCATGAGCACGCCAATAACTTGGTTTCTTTGATCTTTTGGAAGACGTGCCGTCACTAAATGGAAGCGTTTTGTGACAATAAATTATTTTTTATTACCGGTACTCAGCTGCAAATGTTTTCTTGTCGGTTTTAAAGCTGTTAGTGAACCACCTGTTCATCAGCACGCGCAACGTAAGGAACACGTTTTTCAGGCGTTGACACCTGAATAGACCTGGGATTTGAATAAAAATTGCATAATCGTTATCTGCGACGATGTCCCGATAAGCATGCGTAAATCTTACAACGACATGTATACTAACAAAACAGTTATTCAAAGAAATAAAGTGTAAAGTTTTCATTTTGGGTCAGTGTATATGTCTAAATATTTTAATATTATAGGCATTAGGAAATATGTGATTAAAAGGTTATATATAACATAGGTAACACAATTCCATGGGCTTGTTATCAGCAATGACTGTAATTACTAAGACTGAGGCACCAGAGGCTAGAGATTAATAGGAAAACATGTGAAAAACGGTATTTTTCTGAAATATCATCTCTTACTTCCAAGAAAATTTCCTAGCTCATTCATTATGCCATGTAACATACGTTACATACTTGAATAAGTGCTCTGATCCTGATGTCAAACTTGCAAAGTATGATTCTTTATTGCATTAGCAAGACAGTGCCAAAAATGTAAGATATCTACGAGCGTCAAATATTTTCATATATTTTTCTTCAATAATAGATACCAAAATTGGATACTTAAAATTGGGGGTAGGGTTGTTTAATAGCTCATATAAAACAATGTATTTGAGATAGAAAAACAAACTTTGTTTTTTCTATTAGTCAAATGAGTATTTTAGTAAACTAAGATTAAAAACACTTGTAAAAATGCACAAATTGTCTGTAAAATGAATGATGTTAGTCACGATTTCAACTTTCAAAGGGAAATTAAATATATGTAACGCATATAACGCCATTGAAGGCTGTAATTTGTTTAAAATGCTGCTTTTATGTAGCTTAGGCATCCAGCTTGCAAACTACATAAGAAATTTGAATAATTAGATGGTTTAATGTCTTCTTTCTGTAGCTCAAACTTTCATTTTGATTTTTTCCTTAGTTTGTTACAGTAACATATGTAACAGGCTGTCAGAGACTAACGCCCCGGAGCACAGAGTGCAAACGTCTCTTAAAAGATGCGACTTGAAATTTTCTTCAAGATAGGATATGTCTGCAAAATTCCCTAGGGGGGGGGCAGGACCTTTTTTAGCTCGAAGTCTAATGGGATTAACAGTGAACAACGAATCAACAACAACAGAATCACCGCCTTAGAACAGACAGCAGCCTAGCGTATATCTCTGGGGTGCTATAATTGCATTTTACTGGTACCAAATCTTCGCCCTAGATTCTGCTGATGTTGAAGCACAAAAATTTTAAGCTCGCATGGAGGCTTCTTAACTATTTTAATGTATCATAACGGACAAACAATCTCATTAAATTAAAAATTTTGGGGCCAATCTGAATAAATTTTCCTTTTTAAAGGAGGGCTAGTCTAAAAAAATAGCATGTGCACCTTGTATATGGGTAACACCTCCAAATTTGGTTATTTTTACACTGCTCTAAAACCACGCCACAGACGAACATCAACGCTATTGAGTCGGTCGGTCAGATACTCTTCTGGCAAAAGAAATAGACACACAGTTATCTAAAGCCGCACCTAGCGCCATACACTGAAGGACTTTTAAAAACGCAAAAAATGAAATGAATAATATTAACTTACTTTTAATGTATCAATTTTTTTAAATTTTTGCAACAATGAACATTAACATGTCAGCAAAACATGTTTTTAATTTCATGCCGAAATGATAAATAATGTTAGGACAACAGTTTATAGAATAGCAATACCCTTAGATTCTAAAGTTGTAATTTGAAATTTGTCTAGAAATCAGACGTGATTTAAAGCAATTGTATTAAAATATTTTTATAAAAAATCTGGATACAAATTACCCTCGAAGCCCTAATATTTGTATGGAACAGACGATAGCCAGCCATATCGCATATCGTCGATGCAAATATCGCTAATACACGCGACGCTAGTTGCCATCTTAACTTCCGGTCGTCATTTTTGGTTAACCAGACCTGCGTCGACATTTAATGGTCCCTGTAGCCTGATAACGATCTCTTAGGTGCTGTATAGTTGATGGCATTTCCCAAAGGCCTAGAACTTTTCAAATAGTCATTTCATTTTTCCATATAAACATATTCCTGCTTTGTTGCTAGTCTATAGGCTGTTGCCAAGTTCTGATAATCATACAACTCCACCTAAGACAATAGACTAGTCATGAATATAGCCATTCGGGAAAGATAAAAAATATTATTATAATATTTTACGTGTTTTAATGGCCACTTTTATTATCAGACTGATAGCTATTCTATATATAGTACTATAGTAACTAAAGTTCGATTCAAACTTCGATAGTCGCTACTATAGTGACGTCACGAACCTACTATAGATTAACGGTGGGTCAGAGCACCATAACTCTAGTAGCTTGTCTGGTTCCCTCCTCTAGACCTATCTAGCAAGATGGGTTCAAGATCAATCAATAGCCTCAAAAAAAATATTTTACAAAATAAATCCTTGATGTGTTCTAATTGCGGTCCCTCTTATTAGTAATTGTTAATTAGAGTAGGCTGTGCAGTGTTATGCACACCCTTTTTGTCTACGATGAAAAATTGAGGCGGGGAATACAGGGCTATTCACTTTGTTAACTTTGACAACTAATTACAAGGTTTCAACTGTAGCCGTTCCGTTGTAAACGTGCGCATGCATCTATTACATAAGAACTTTAGTAGCAACTTAAGCTACACTATTTTAAACATGTTTATATACAAGCTACATGTCAAAGAGACCCAGAAGTGTATACGACATGCCATGGAATCCAAAATATATCCTCTCACAAAATTTGGGATCATTCCTATTTCAAATTACATACAGATATGCTCTAGGCTCAGCCTTGCTAGAACTGAAACCAGAGGTCAAGGTCACAGTGACCTGGAAACAGTTGGTGACTCGCCGGGGCCCAAGAGGTATCTACATACCAAGTATGGAACTGCTACCATAAATAATATAGGCGATCTGCTGTGGGAGCATTTTTTCAAGACCTGCCTCTTGAGATCAAGGTCACAGTGGCTGAAAACAGCGAGCGACATCCCATGACCCCAACATATATCCACAAATTGAATCTGGGGGTTAATATGTCATATTATATGAGACATGCTCTTAACACTGTGTATTGCTTGCTGTCGGTGAGTTGTCTTGTCGGTGAATTGTTTTCGCTTACACACGACCGTTATGCTAACAGTATGTTATAAATATTTGTTTGTTTGTTTTGTTGCTTTACGTCCCAAGTCAACAACTATGGTCATTGCGGGACGGTCAGTTCACCTAACCACACTTTTTCCTGGGCAGGCTTGAACAAACAGTTAACCAGTAATTCGTGTACATACTTTCGCTTGTAACTGACAACAACCCTTCTTGAATGAATCAGCGGAAGGGAGGAGAATGACCGTAGAAATCATTTCATGATCAATCTCCACGAAAGTATGGGGCCGGACCGGGATCGAACTCGCGACCCCTGGATCTGCGGTCAGACACGCATCTGTAGCCAGACACGTTACCGACTGCGCTACGCGGCCCGACGATGTCATATAAATAGACAACCAGGTAGAGGGTATGACTATTCCGACACAAATGCTTGCGGCGAGAGCGCCGCAAGCAAAAATAGGCGGAAACACTCTCAAAGTGGCAACAGGGCTAGATCTGGAGTGTCTCGGGTGAGGCTACACATTTGCAGAGTCACGCTTGAGCCTTCATCAGTGTACAAAAACCACAAACTCTATGCCTATTGACTGTATGGTTTCTTTATAAGCTTGCATTTATTTTACTTTTGATGACCTAATGCGCACAAACCGCCAGTAACATTTCAGTTTATGGCTCTGCCATGCAATAGGCGTTTTAATTCATGGTATGGCCGACAAATCCGACACAGTTGTGGAGTTTGACAGTGACAGGTGTTTTTTTCTATTGTGACTGCCTAACTTCAGGAAAATTCTGCATGTCTAAGCACAGCTGCAGCTATATTATCATAGTCCCATGAAATAACATCCAAAAACGATTAATGCTCTATTTTTTCTATGCAGAGAAGGCTCTGGCGAGTCTGTACACTTGCACAGACTCACCTGAGTCTTCGTTCTGGTACTGAAATATCATGTGCTGGCTCAAATAACGATTTATGTACCGTTTATAAGAACAGTTAATGCTGTGGTGAGGCTGCACAGGCAACCATGGCACATCTAGGCAGTCGTCAGTGCGTTGTAACAATGCGTAGAAATGCTCCCAGTGTGTTGTAAAAAAATTTCTCAAATATAACGTTAGCTAGTTTACCAAGAAAAAAGATGCAAAGTGGTAATCGTTTTTTGGATGTTATTAGATGTAAACATGATAACAGCTGTGCTTAGACATGCATATTCCCCTCAATTTAGGTGGTTACACTAGAAAAAAACACCTGTCTCGGCAAAACTCCAGAACTTTGTTGGATTTGCAGTCCAAACCATGAATAAAATCACCAATTGCTTGGCAGAGCCATAAACTGCAGTGTTACTGGTGGGCAGTGCGCTAGGTGTCGTCACAAATAAAATAAATGCAAGTTTATAAATAAATCATAAAGTCAACAGTTATAGATTTTTTAACCTTTTACGCCACCACCTGTGCTGAAAAATGCAACCACCAGCTCGTTGTAGAAACCACCGGTGCGTTTACATTGACCAGTGTGGTTCCAGTGATACTTATGATAAAAAAACTGTTCGAAGACGTCCATCTAAACTTGTTTCACAACACCATAGTACAACGTTGCTTTGATTGAACATGTCAAATAGCCGTTTCAGATGATGTTTTCTTTTGCCTATCCCCAGCTACGGAATATGGATGTCTTTTGCCAAAGAAACTCTTGTATAAGCCCAAAACGTTCTTGTTACAAATAAACGCAAAAAATATAAACACACCTTGAAGTGCATTTGCAAATGTTACAATGAATGAAAATGCCGTCAGAGGTAAAACTGAATCCAGAAATATCAGCGGCCAAGCTACACCAGTTAAAGTTAACAACTTAACGTATATTTTGAAATCATTTCTGTCCAAATTGCTCTGAACATGTGTGGAGCAGTGAATACGCCTATATGCAAGAATAGAAAATATAAAATTAGCGACAATTATTGCTACAGCTGGCGAAACAAGCACTGCTACGATAGGAACCAACCCAAAAAGAAAACACACTGATCCACCATAGCCAATGTGCTGGAAACCATCCACCAATGCCTTAACAACAATATAGATGAGAATAACAAATACTGGTAATACATAAACATAAAGACAGTATTTCACTATGACCCACTTGCTCTGATTTTGTGACGTATACATCAGGGATGTAAAAACCTTGAACATGTGAAACGAACAAATGTTCATTGCACAGAATGTGCAAAGCCAGAAATAGTGTGTGATGATACCAATAATGATGCATCTGGCTTCGTTTTCTGTTAGCCACAGGCCAAACTGTGTGAATACTTGAGCTCCGAAGAGAGTAATTGTCAGATTCATATTGTTTATTCCAGGAAGTGTTCTGATACATTTAAATAGTGAATATGTCATGAATGTTATTGCGAGACAGAGAAGCGAGAAACACGTACATACAAAGCTAAAAATAGCGTGTACAACTGACAATGTTGTCACTGAATGCCGTGATCTATGTGTATATTTTTTCGTCATATAATTAAGTTGAAGTAGATCACTCTTACATGCAACCAGACTTGCTTTATCTTCGTCAAAATAAAAAGGCATACCCTTTGAACATAACTCTTCAACGATGGTCTTATTATCACTTGGAATTTTCTTCAGGACACACTCTAGCAATGTGTTGACTGACAGCTTATTAGGTTTGTCTAAAATTTCTGCTTCACCATCGAACTCTGAAACTGTGCATCCTTTACATGTCTGTTTGGTGCCATATGCCTGGCACCCAGATGTTAAGTAATGTGGATGGCTCTTGAACATGATATATCCAGTATCAACAAAAACAATGAAAGTCCAATTGTTTCTAAAATCTATCAGGCTGTTTTCAAGTTGTGATCTTTTTCTTATGTAGTTCACTATAATATCGGCTTCAAATAAAATGGCATCATCCTCAGTTGTATTTATTGTCTCTGGTGTGGTGAAATTTTCGCTTGTATATATGTCCTCACATGAATCAATAACACTTACAGTAATTGATAAAAATTGTAAATCACAGCAAAAGGCATAATGTATCTCTTCTATTACTTGTTGTTGAACAGTTTTCAATAAGTTCAACACAGTTATATTCTTTTCAAACTCCGAATCAATAAGTCTAAGCTCAAATATCAAGTCATATCGTAGGTCAAATGTGTTTTCAATTACAGGTCGACACATGTCTCCCACAATCGTTTTGCCCAAAACACAAAAATCATCCGAGTCACTACCTATGTCTTCGAAAGTTGCATAACCACTTGGGGAAGAAACTGATATGGAAAATGCGACTCTATAGGCGGATTCTTCCAATATGCACCCTACGCAATCGGTGCCTATCATTCCACCAAAAAATGCATCAAATACTGATAACTGCATATTGCATACAGCACAAAATATGTTTGTGTAGCCTAAGGGAAACCAAGCAGGATGAAATGGCATAGTTTCACACTGAATTATTTTTATGCTTGTATTTCCTTTGTAATCCCATAGTCCAGTTTCATTGCATTTGTTTATAGTGTCGATACTAGCACTGGTATTCCACTGAACATGACACAAGAAACAAAATACATTTTTAAACAGTGTGTTGTTTACATCGACGTGCGGAAACATGGCATTCATAAGGTTTGCACTTTCACACAAGTATCTAATAGTTTCTGTGTAGTTTGAATTCGTACCATTGCGTGGGCATGTGTTGATACATTCCAGATTGTGTTCGCAATCATTATAAGGTATCTCAATCTTTATTTTACAATTTTCTTTTCTGATAATATCATTTACATTTGCAAAAGAAGCTGCTGCATCTGCTTCTAATACTGTCCTACAGTCTGTGGTAAATTCATATGCGTCTAGTATACCTAGTTCACCATTGCAACGCGCACAATAAACATTTCTGTAATCAACTTTTGTATCAACGGATGTAACTGGAATGTACTCCACAATATTACTATGACTTTGGTATTCGCATTGAGTTTGGAAGGTCTTAGATACATTGTTCTCCAAGACAAAATCTCTATCGCATCTAGCCATGACTGGTAAGGATTTATACGCTGCATCAGAGGTATTGGATAGTTGTTTGATTGCTTCTGTTTTATTGTACATGATTTCTAACTCGGCAATAGAGAGAAATGGATTCATTGCAATTAGCGCTCCTGGATCAATACCTAAAGATAATGTTCTGCAACAATTCGAATATTCTAGGCATGGAAAATTACATATTTTTCCAAAGTGTGAACTTTCTGATTTATAAGGTTGATCACACAAGTTTTCATAGCCACATAATTTACCTAATTCAATTAGAGCATTGGTAAAACAGCTAACGCGTTCCTCATCAACCTTTTCTCTTGTTATATTACCCATGGTAGAAATGGCGTCAAATCTAGGAAACCTAAATTTTGTGTGTGCATTTTCTACTAATTTCAGAGAATTTAAGTTGTAGACAGTTTTGGTCGTTACAGTAAGGCTAACATCTTCAAAATTCATTATAGTATCTTGAAAGCTACTGAAAACTCCATTACACTCTTTGCAAAACACGTTTTTGAATGGAGCCATGCGGGGCAATACTGGAAATGTTGTACAACCAAATGACAAAGCATCATCTAGAAAATCAATTTTACCGGTAACATTGCAAGAGGATATGAGTTCTGTGTTGTATTTCGACATGAGCGTTGGGTTGCAAATATAACAGTAAATATTTTTATAGTGTAACTTGTATACAAGTGATTTGAAATGCTCACACGCCCATGCAATTTGTGGATCATATTCTTCTATGCTACACAAGCCTGTTGCGTTACAACGTGATATTAGATTTTCTTGTGTAGAGCACTTTTTAACGTCCCTTATAAATCTCAATGGTGGTTTATAAGATACTGAACAGTTCTTCTCATACACGGCTTTCCAGGCATCTTGAAGATCTTTAAAGGAATTGATATCAAATTTGTCCTGACATTCCACTTGAGGTTCAAATAGTACAATGTCAATGTCATCTTCATTATTACATCTAGCACAGTAGACATTTCTGTAGGTTATCAGCGAATCGTTGCCTATAACTGGTCTGAAAACATCTGCATGCAAATTATTCATAGTCCTTTCTGGTAATTCTGCGCAGAGGGCATCAACGTCAGTTCTCATGTTGGAGTCCTTTGATGAAAATATTCCACACTGCGTTATCATGTTGTATGTGTATGATGAGTAATCCACTTTCAGTGGGTAAATAGTGGTTGATATACAAGACACATTGACATAAGCAAACTCGGCATCTGGTGCACACGTATAGCCAAGCGCACAGTTTGGATCACATTTCAGCCATGAAGCACACGTCGGAATCATTGTCGGTTCTATTTGTAATGTACTTTGAGACTTGGTGCAAAAACCTTCACCTGAACCACATGTCAAAACAAAATCAGATAACAATTTTGTCAGATTTTGAACGAAGTTGACCTGGGGGCACCGGCAACCAGCATGTTTTGCAGCGTGAACATCAAGATCATCTTGTACAATGGCACTGTGGGAGAATAAGAGACTTGTAATGGGCCTCGTCGCGAGAAAACCTGTCTTCGGGGGGGGGGGAGGTGTGTCAACAACACAGGCGCAGACCAGCCTTCGCTTTTTGGAAAGTTTCGTAGGTGAACTTACTTTGGGTGAAATTTCAACTTTCTAAATATTCTCTGTAGCTGAGGAGTCTGGTTTGTAATCTCGTTTAAATTGACGGAAACCCAGAAGACAGGTTTTCTAGCGACGTGTCCCTAATGAGCCTTGTCATGAGAAAACCTGCATTTTGAACGTCACAGATCCATGGCATGGTAATCGCGCAATGGATCAGCGGCTTTGTTTACATATAGGAACTTACATGAGTGCTCCCGTTGTTGCACATATAGAGGATCTTACATGAGTGCCCATGTTTATTGAAGTTATTAAACGAGTTGGGAAAGGCGATAAAATACCAGGCATGCCGAACATTTTATCACTTTTTCGCAACGAGTTTAATAATTTCAATAAATCAGGAGCACGAATGTTAGATTCTATCTATCATTTGACATAAAGATTACTTTTGAAATCTCATTTCTGCCGTAAAAGCGTTATAATTTTGTAATTATATACGCACTGTTATGTACGTCATATCTTTTCCCGAAAATCTGTAAACCACTAGTGGTTTATCAATTCCATTGCATATCAGTATATCACTCCCAGAGGCGACGTCTTGTGATAAATAACATTTTAAGTAAAATTCCTCTACTTTCTAAATTCCAAAATTGTAATCCTCTAGCTATCGTCTGTGACTGTACTGCCATTTTTGTGTCTGACCTTGCCAGAAAACCCTCAAGACAGGTTTTGCCGTGATACATTTCTAATCACAATCACTGAAATGGATTAGAAATCAAAAGAATACATTAATTTAGAGTCTTGGATAAAGAGACACTGATGTGAATGTATATATTGATTGTTTTCATAAAACTGCATTGTAGTGCAATAGATTTAATAATCTTTTTATCTTGCTTTTTGAAGCTTTAATCTAAATAAAACAGTTGAAACAAAGATATCGAGGCACTAACACCTTTAGTATATGTATCTACAGGAAGCACATTTTGTGTCAATAACAGAGGGTCTGGATGGGGGCGGGGGGGGGGGGGTCTGGTATTCACTATTCATTAAAAATTAAGCCCATTATTCATCTCATTAAAATTTTGGGTTATTCATTAAACAAAGACAAATCATTCATTGAAAGTAAGAAAGGTGGCAAAGAATCTGATTATTCACTATTCATTCATTTTTTCTTCAATTCATTAAAAAAATAGGGTTATTCGTTATTTGTTATGCCCTCATTATTCACTATTTATTATTTTTTGGGCTCATTATTCAGTATTTATTATTTAAAACGGCCATTATTCACTAATTATTATACTTCATCCAGACCCTCATAACTATGATATAGAAAAATGATGAATGACTAATCAAACTAGGTAGAAAACAAAAGCAAAAACGAAAACTTACCACAACAATTTAAAATGTAATCGATACAATGTGAAACCACTTTTTCACAACATAAAGCATGTAATAATATAGGGATCAAGCATGTTTTTCTATGCATCAACATCTGCTGGATCCCTAAGGGGTCTAGCAGATGTTCCTGTATCAGAAAACCATGTTTGGTAGTTACTATTGCATTAAGTCATTTTGTCACTTGAAAACTTTGAAAAAAAACGCTTCGAAAAATTCGAAAAATTCATTTGTGTTTTACTATAATGGCGCACAAAAGCATGAAAGATTCGTAGGTTTAGAAAACGCCTGTTCCAGAGCAACGACTTACGTCATTCTAACGTCACTAAATAACGTTTATTTCTATTCACGTTACTGTTGACGACGGCATAGAATACGTATACTAAAACCAAGTTCAAATCGGTCACTTTTCAAACTCATTATTTCTGACCAAACGCTAATAAAATTTAAATGATTTTTTGCCTATATATGTGAATTTCAATGGGCAAACGCTTAGCAGTGTTTTTGAACAGTTTTCTTTTACTTCAATTTTTTGGGGGGTTTAAAATGCAAAAATCGACTTTTTAAAAGAAAAAATGGTTTTGAGAGTAGTTTTTTTATAGAATTGACGTTTGGGTGGTTACAAACTGGTCTGTCCGACTAGAAAAACATCAAACAATTGAAATTTTGCTAATGGTGGATTTTTTACGCATTTTTAAATTGTTGCATTTTTCAATTTTTTTCGAGATTTTTGAAATTCATCAGTATTTCCTGGTAAAATTGTTAAATGCACTTGATTTTATTTGAACACTGTAGGCCAAACACAGTAGAACGTGACTAGTCTATTTTTGGCGAAATAAGTTTTACGACTACTGTACACTTCCGGTTTCAATGTGAGAGTTTAAAAATCGATTTGGTAGCATATTTTTTTTTCAATTTTCAAAAAAGGACGGTGACGTCTGGTGATAATAAATAATAGCTGAAAATTTCAATGCCGTGTCGCTGATAATAAAGCGTACAGAGCAGTGCAAAGTCTCTATGTAAATTACAAGCTTAAAGCTGAATTTCAATGATCATGATGATTAACCTGCTTAAAGTGTTTGTCTTATGTTGTTGAGTAGCAAAAACGACGAGTCCGATGGAACCAAAACTTTTTAAGTTTATTCTTCTTATATCACGCTAGACAGTAACATCTTCAAACAAACAAAAACGTTAATTTGTGTTATGGTTTATATCGTAGGAAAAGTGTGACTTTTTGAAATGAGGGTACCTTTTATCTAGCTTCGTTCGTGCAAGAAGTACACGTCATTTTTAAATGAAATAACTTGCAGAGTCTCGGCAAAGTATTGCTTCGTTTAAAAAAACATGAATTTTGTTTACCTTATGTTTCACTTTCTGAACTAGCGTAAAAATGCAAGGTGACCAATTAGCAGTTGGTTTTAGTATATATGCACAGTACAAAGCAGTGCATCAACTGCACGTGAATTGCCTGATAAATACATGGGTTTTTGCCGGTTAAAACATGGCTGTTAATAGCGTGCGACATCGTTTTTGATGCAATAATATATAGGGCTATCGCACCAATGTCAGTGAATATTGTCCCAAATTTGGATATCAAACATGCGCGATCCAGAACGTTTTGTCAGAGAGGGTCTAACTTTGACAACGTTTTTTAGGGAGAATCCAAATAGCACTATATCACACATACCCACCCTTCACCCTGCCCATATATTTGGGTTTGCTGGGTCCAATTTTTTTTTCTGGGTTTTCAAGTATAAATTTTCCAGCGATCACATGACTCGTACCCTATGTGAACCCTAAGGGTATTTATAGTACGTGTATGAAATCTTCAACTTACTGTGTCAGTCTCGTTTAATCTTACAAATATACAACTACATTGTTAGGCTATATAGCGTTTCTTCGAGCAAACAACTATGTTTGAGAGTCCAATTCGTTTCTCCACTTTATAACCGACTGTTAAACCTAACGGTCGACTGTAAAAACGTGACGTTATCGTTCAGTTTCTGCTGAGTTTATAACACGTTAGGTAAGGGAAAGAAAAAACGCTGTCGCCACGGTAGCTTGAATATTTTTATGTCATTTTTGTAGTTAACATCGTTTAAAACGACCTTTTGTGACGCAGGAGTCAGATTTAGCATAAGCAGGAAGCACATTTCCCACATTGAACGTTTGGCGTCATTAGATAGTACAACGTGCGAAGGTTACATTGATGTTGAAACTGTTAAATTCCTTTGTTAGTTAAAATAATCTATCACCAATGACTGATATTTTAACTAATAAATTAAAAACTTAAAATAATGCTTACTTGTTATTGTTTCCTCAAACGAATTATTTCTGGAAATAATTCTAAGAAAATTAGTCAACATGTTACTGCTTAGTAAAACAATGAAGTAAACTTTACTATTATTATACTCTTCTATTAACCCTTAAAGCGCCAATCATAACTGCAATAGATGACAAATTTTGCGACATCTTTCGCAATTTTCGACAAAAAAGGCTTGATATTACATGAGAATCTAGCAGACGATTCTCATGAAATATCATACCGTATTTGTTATTTTTAAAAAAAGCGGCAAAATTTGCAATTGTCGTTTGCTGCAAATCATAGGTGGCGCTTTAGTGATAAGAAATTAGCTGATGGGCATTTTCATAATTAATGTCAATAATTTATTAATGGCTGCCTAAACGGAATCATGATCGTAATCAACTCCCAGATGTACACAATCCGTCGATGCTTCAAGCAAAGGTCAGTTATAGTATCATTTGGTCGGTTGCTTGGTCACATGGTCATTTGGCTGCTAAACGGTTCAGGGGGTTAATATCATAAATCGTTTAACAGACAATCGAACAAATTTTGGACAATGATTTTTCGCCGTTGTAGCAGGTGTCTTGGGTGCTGGAATAGTCGTTTTTTTCTTGATTTTTTTTTGCATCCAGCATTGCATTAGTTTGCTCTTTCTGTTGCAAAGATTATACAGCATTGATAATTTTAGCTCATCAAAACTGGATAGATTGGGTCAGAGATATGTGGCAGGGTTGGAGTTTTACTTCTACACGGCTTCATTTTTTATATAAAACATACGTTTCGAATTACTAAAATCTCATAAACTGGTTCAACTGTCTTTACTCTTCAATTTCTATTATTTAGCACCATCAGCAATGTAATTAATGACAATTAGACACCAATAATAATAATTATTGATTGAATGTGTGGATTAAAGATATGCTTAAAATTAAGAAATAGATCAGCTCCAGCAGTGAATTGTTGAGTAATAATTCACTGTTTGGAGGTCGGTTGTAAAGAAGATCAAATCACGAGCGCGCAGCGCGAGTGATTTATCTTCGTACAACTGACTGACAAACAGTGAATTATTACTCAACATATCACGCACTGGAGCTGATCTATTTCGATTCTAACACACAATAAACGACGAAAACACATTCGAAGTCTTCAACTTCTTCCAACTTTCCGCCATTGCACTGAAGAACTCCCGCCAAAACTTAGACTACGTCGCATACGTTTACATGAAATGGTAACGTCTTTTAAGCGTAAAAACGACGTTACACCGTCTAACGCCATGAATGACGTCATTTTCCAGTGACGTCAGCTATCACACACTTTAGCAGTGAATTATTGTCCGATATATCACAGTTTGTTACCGTTGGCTCTATAGGCGAGGTGTGTTAGAATATAGGATATACGGATTTATTCTATCATAGGCAGTGTATTCTACGGTGGTATGTTTAGGACATTCGTTTAGAAATAGATATTCCGTGTGCACAATTTAATAACCTGTGCAGACGAAATAATAATCCATGCAAACGCAATAATTATCCATGCAAACAGAATAATAATTTGTGCAAACGGAATAATATGCCATGCAAATGGAATAATAATCCATGCAAACGGAATAATAATTCGTGCAAACGGAATAATAATCCATGCAAATGGAATAATAATTCATTCAAACGGAATAATAATCCATACTAATGGAATAATTATTCATGCAAACGGAATAATAATTTGTGCAAACGGAATAATAATCCATGCTAAGGAATAATAATTCGTGCAAACGGAATATTATTCCGTGCACTCAAGATAAGATTTGGAGCTCACGGAATAAAAATTCGTGCGCACGAAATAATAAATCATTAAAACGAAATAGAAATCTAAGAGCTCGATTTAATAATCTATGAGCTCGAAATAATAATCCGTGAATAAGGGTTATTATTCTATGTGCACGAAATAGAACAATGTTCTGCAAGTTGGATTTTAAATCTGTTATAGCTCATCTGGACTCCAGGGACATCATTGGCAGGATTTATGTAGGGTACCACTAATTGCTACATACTAAATATACAAGCTTTAGGCCTTGTGGTTCCAGAGAGTACGGTGGTATGTTTAGGACATTCATTTAGAAATAGATATTCCGTGTGCACAATTTAATAACCTGTGCAGACGAAATGATAATCCATGCTTACAAATTAATTATCCATGCAAGCGGAATAATAATTCGTGCAAACGGAATAATATTCCATGCAAACGGAATAATAATCCATGCAAACGGAATAATAATTCGTGCAAACGGAATAATAATCCATGCAAACGGAATAATAGTTCGTTCAAACGGAATAATAATCCATGCTAACGGAATAATAATTCGTGCAAACGGAATAATAATTCGTGCAAATGGAATAATAATCCATGCTAATGGAATAATAATTCATGCAAACGGAATATTATTCAGTGCACTCAAAATAAGATTCCGAGCTCATGGAATAATAATTCGTGTGCACGAATTAATAATTTATTAAAACGAAATAGAAATCTAAGAGCTGGATTTAATAATCTATTAGCTCGAAATAATAATCTGTGAATAAGGGTTATTATTCTATGTGCACGAATAGAACAAAAGTTCTGCAAGTTGGATTTTAAATCTGTTATAGCTCATCTGAGTTTAGTGCTCAAAGTGAGCTACTGGGATCAGTCAATGTCTGTAGTTCATCGAGTGTGTCGTCAACAGCTTGAAATTACAACTCCTCAGGGAGCGCAGTGGCTCAGTGGTAGAGTGCTTGACTCGAGACCGAGGGGCTGCGGGTTCGAGCCTCACCGGCGTTACTGCGTTGTGGTCCTTGAGCAAGACACATTTATCCTAGCTTAGTACTGGTTCAACCCAGGAAGACCCGTCCCTATTAACTGAAAGATTGTTGATGGGACGTAAAGAATCAAATCAAACAAACAAACAAAACAACTCCTCAGTATACCACTGGCCTAATTTTCACAGGAACATTCCCTCTACAAAAGTAAACTTAATCCGTTAACATTTATAGGAAACTTTTAACATACCCCCTGGAACCAATCTTCAGAATTGAATAAAATTTTGCAGGGATATTTCATCGATGACCCACTACAAAACAGATAAAACAAACTTGGTCCCTCAAAAACATGACAGCCAGGGGGCGTGACCTTTGACAGATGAGGAAACTGTTGGAATCTTCTCTAAAACCGATCATCATTTGACAGATATGGTGACAACCTTCCACGATAAAAGCTATAACGAATTTGATCCGTTGTAAAGTACCCAAATATAAGAGATGTTAAGCCTTTGTATACCCTAAATACCAGACACCCCTTATTGGGTACTTTATCGAACAGGGAAGACCCAGATGAAATGCCACACAATGTGTCATTTCATCCAGGTCTGCACTGTCTGTTATGACAATATCCATATTCAGAGAAAGAAAAGAAAATATTCCGGACAAATTATAACATACACTGCAAAAAATAAGTGTAACCTTACACCAATTTGCTGGTAGCTTAATGGCTACTGATATTGGTGTTACCCTTCAACGGCTTTTAAAATATGTTCTGTTCGATTGTATTGATCCAGAGAATAACTACAACAATAACAGGTAGAAATGTTGGATTGAAGTTGTTTAGTAGGAAATTAAGTGTAAGATTACATCAAAAGGGATTGCAACTCAGTTGCCACCTCTTTTGATATTAACTTGTAAGTATTTGTATAGTGTGTGACCTTATAATATGCATATACACAATGGATTATCTACATGTATTTCATTGGTGTAAAAAGAGTTAAACATCTTCTCCTCTGAAACCGTTGGTCTGAAGTGAACACAATTTAGCACAAAAGAGCTAAAATGTTTTTTTCTTAATTTAAATATGCATATGACAACCAGTGGGGCGTTGCTTATTCCGGCTAAGGAAACTTGAAAAAATATCCTCTGAAATGGTTGATTACCTGGGTCAATGGCGCACTTAAAACTCAAATATGAATGCTTACAATTCAGAGCGGAACACAATTACAGAAAAATCGAACACTCCTCTCGACCGATATATCACCAACAGCAAATGAAAAAGAGCCCCCTGCAGCCGAAATTGACAGTGGCCGATCAGCGATATTAATACTTAAGCTTAAAGCCTAAACATTAAACTAGGCAATGCTATGCAGCATCGTGTATCGATTCCTGATCTTTATATTCTTCCTTACTTTGTCCAACTGGACTCCTGTAGGTCGTCATGTAACTCAAATCAATCAAATTGTTGATCAAAATTCCTAAACATTTAGTGGAAATTGTTTTGGTGGCCTATAAACGAATGTGATCTGTCAAAAATACGTGTATGTCAACAGAGGGCTTTGCCAGTTTCCAACAGATACATATACAAGAAGACATAAACTCAGGTGAGCGGTGCACGGCCATTTGGCTCGTTTGTTACTATATCAGAAGAATACACCACTCAATTGACGTAGATTGTTCATTTGTGCGCTCAAATAATTATATCGTGAAAACGGATTATTATCTCGTGCTAACGGTTTATTATATCGAGCGCATGGATTCTTATTCCGTTTGCACGAATTATTAAATTGAGCGCTCAGTTTATTATTACATGTGCACGGAATATTATATCGTGCAAACGGATTATTATTTCGTGATAACGGATTATTATATCGTGCGCACGGATTATTATATCGTGCGCACGAATTAATAAATCCTTCTCTTGGATTGTCATCTCGTGCATATGAACTGGTATATAGTACACACAGATTCATAATCCATGCCATCATATAATTATATCATTTGCAGGGATAAAGATTTTGTGCGCACGCTTTATTAAACCGTTTGTTCGGAATATCAAATTGTGTGCACAGATTAGTAAATCATGCGAACGGTTTAATAAACAGTTAGCATGTAGTGCTATTTCGTATGCACAGAGTATTATTCCGTTTGAACAGCTTATTTAATCATGGCCACGGAATATATTTTCTAAAATGAAATAATGAATGTCCTAAAGGTACCACCGTAGAATGTAGCATCCATGCTGTTGTATCATTGTATTTATTAAGAGAGTTGGGAAAAAGCGATAAAATATCAGGTTTACTTTTATCGCCATTTCGCAACTATTTTAATAAATGCAATATAACATTACCACTTAATATGTAAATTCCTCTAAGTTTATGCCCCAAATGTTTGTTTACTTGTACCTTTGTTTCATAATTAACACAGTTAGAGCTTCCAAAACACTATATCTGACGTTGTATACGATTCGTCCATTTACCTAACCAAGTGTCATTAGTTTAAAATTTCGTTTGTGTAGTTTCATTGTGTTTGTGTCGCTTTCCCATATCGGGTCAGGCGGGATACTTGATTGTATCGATTCTTGATCGTTGCCTCCATATTTGCTTTCATAATAATCATTATGTTATTTGATAAATAGGGTAAGAAAGAAGGCAAAGATCAGGAATCGATACAATCAAGTATCACATCTGACCCAGGACACTGTATAGGAAAGTGTCAAAAAACACACACAAACAAACATCACATACAAGAGAGTCAATAGGTCAGCCCTTTTCCAACAGGTGGCCACAAGGCTGCAAGAAACAGACATGACAGTATGGCAAAGACAAACACAAACACAAATTACAAATGAGATCCACAAAAGAAGCCCCGCATTGGAACGCATTTGTGCTCTTGTATTATTGATTTTATTAAACAAATAGGAAAAGGGAGATAAAATGCAAGGGCATCATGGAAGATTAGATATTACATGTATGTATTTATGTATGTGCTAAATTTTGTTACCCTCAAAATATAAAATCTTTACTTACTTACTTACTTACTTTATATGTTTTCACTTTTTCTGACAAATTTAATAGCATTTATTGCAATAAAGCACAAACCTCTATTTTTACCCCTCTAATGTTTTTTTATCTGTACAGTTCTATGTTTCATAATTAACATAATTAGAGCTTCCAAAAACATGATATCTGACATTTTCTACACTGCGTTGTATACGATTTGACCATTCTCCTACCCAGGTGTCATTTATCAGTTGACTAATCAGTGGGAAGTGAACTCCATTAAACGGTTGACAGTCTCTAAAATGTCGAATATATCCTTCTTTAGCTGGAACCTTTACCCTGCAATTTTAAACAAAACGACTGCTCTCCATATATTTATTGCTGGTCCCTGATGTACTGGTGGTAAATATTGGGAAAACAGGTAACCAGTATCCCCACCCAGCCTCCCCCACCCATCTCTTCCCCAGGACACTTTGTATTGGGGGGGAGAACTGGTTACCTGTTGTTGTTGTTTTTCACTTTTGATCACATGTTAACCGGGAACAAGCAATTGATGTAGATACCGTGATTTTAACCTCATGGCATCTCAATACAAGTGCTAAAAATAAAGTAGTTATGACACCTTGCCTCGAGGTTATAAAACTTGAGTTAATTCTCAGACTCAAAATAAAGCGCAATGATTGGCTGTTTGCGGACACGTGTCCGCAAGCAGCCAATCATTGCGCTTTATACTTTTATACCACAGGCTCCAATTTCAGCTCTGAGTAGTTCCTAAAAAGATGTCAACTTGTTCATATGCAAATACTATTGGGTTATTTAGATTCAAGTTGACCTCAAGGGTTCAATATAAATGGAAAGAAATGACCTCAGACAGACTTAATGTGTCCATACAAATGGCCAGATAAAATTCTTGAATGAGTTCAATAGATGGAATCTATGTATTTATAGAAAATTTCATCATATAGTCACCCATTTAACTTACATTTATTATTGGCTGTTTCGACAAATCTATCCTGGGATCTCTCTCAAAATATCAGCTGTTCCACGCTTGACTGAGCTACTGTTTGATGAGTTAATAAATCTCTGGGAATTTCCGCCACTTTCCGTCAGGGTAACCCAAAAATGGATAGTAAATCGGCGAGATACTGTCCCAGTTCATCGTCGATTTGTAGAGCCTAATGTGTATCGCTGCTTAAAATCTGTCGTGTTCTGATGTCACTTTCTGATGGTTAAATGAAACATCAGAAAGTGACATCAGTACACGACAGATATCAAGGAAGTGATACATATTCGGCTTCACAAAGCAACGATGAACTGGAAAATGGTGGGTGGGGGTGGGGGGCTATAGCTGATGTTTTGAAAAAAGGTCACAGGATCAAATGGTCGAAGAAGTCAACTATAAATGTAAGTTATCTCGATGACTGTGTATATATATATGATGAAATTCTCCATAAATAGCCAGATAAAAGTTTCGAGGAAAATTATGTTTTTTCATTGAACAATTAGTTTGTTTAGTCCTCAAACTATCCTCAAAAAGGCTTATTTGATACGTACTGATTCTGCCATTCAACATAAAGGAAATAGAAACCGTTTTTCAGGTGCTTTCCCCCCATTGATCAAGCTAATCCTTTTGTATACAGTTGCAGTTTTACAATACACACATCGTAAACAAATCACATGCTTGATCAAAGTAGGGGGCTGTCAAAATGCTCACAAACAATTTATTATGAAAACTCACAATAAGGATTTTATGGATTATCAATATTAAGTAAGATGTCTAGATACTGTCCTACCAGCCGAGAGTGACAGTGACGCCATGCTTTCTTTACAAAGTTATAAGGAACTTAGAATCGATAGATCACTTGTGTATTAATCCTATCCGCAGTATCTATTGATTCGCGTTAACTCAAGTAAAGTGTACACATTAGTGTTTAACTTAGAAATTGTGCAAAGGAGTGCAAATATTATCCATTGGAATATATACTTTTTTATCAATATTAAATCGAAAACCTTATAAATATAGTGTCCAATAATATAATGGACAGCGTCATACACTTTCTGACATTGCAACAAATTACATTGTGTAGGTTTTAGACGTTAAAAGCAAGCGTGTTTCTCATTGTTAGCCAAATAAAGAGAGCCCTCTCTATCAATTAATCAGTTAGTTTATCTGTGATAAAATTATTAGGTAAAGTAGTAACTGTATGTAGGCAAAGTACATGCCAGAAACTTTCATTTTCAAATTGGTTTATTAAGAATATTACCTGAATTTTTGATAGACTAAAACTGATTTTTCATCAGTTCTCGCATAAACTGTTTTGAAATGTTTTATAGCATCGTTTGAGTCACAGTCAGGCAAGAAGTAAAAAGTATAGACAACTCAGAAGTAGTACATAAATTATATTATCAGTCACCCCTATTATTAACTGAACTGTTTCAACATAACCTAATAAACGTTTCCTATCTCACGGCATGCTACCTTTATCAGGTCATGATGACGTTGCACTTTTTGAATGACGTCGCTAATGACGCTGAATCAACAGAAAAATCAAAAATAACGTCACGTCTGTGCCGAGATTTTAGGTATAATGATCAGAAATAACATGAACATAAGTGGTATTATTATAAACGACAAAGAACATAAACTTTCTCAATATGCTGATGACACACTATTTCTTTTAGACGGGACAAGTAAATCACTTAATGCAACGCTCAATGTATTGTATGAATATTCACAGTTTTCAGGTCTAAAAGTTAACTTTGAAAAAACTCATGCTGTATGGATAGGGGTTAACAAATTTAGTACAGCATCTATCAAAACAAGGTGGAAACTATCATGGGGAAAACAGCCTTTAAACTACTAGGGATAAACTTTCATATTGAGTTAGAACAAATGCAACAGATTAACTTCAATGAAAAAATTCAAAAAATCAGGTCCTTGATTAAACTCTGGAACAGACGATATCTTACACCTTTAGGTAAGATAACAGTTATAAAAACACTTCTCCTCCCTATATTAAATCATCTATTTATTTCAATACCAAATCCAGCCGATCAAACAATTAAGGAATTAAATAATATATTTTTTGACTTCTTGTGGAATGGCCCAGCAAAGATTAAACAAAATGTTGTTATCAAACAGTATTGTGAAGGTGGTCTTAGAATGATAAATCTGAAAGCATTTATAGATAGTATGAAATTAACTTGGTTATGAAGAGTCATTTTATCGAACAGCCCTTGGCAATCTGTCATGAACAATACAATAAACTTCAATGAATTATTAGTATTTGGAAGTTGTTATACTAATGCTAATCAAAACAAGATAAAAAATAAATTTTGGATTGATGTACTGCATGCATACTCAGATATTCTCCAACTTACTGGTGAAGACACTGAACATTTTGTTCTTTCAAGTCCAATCTTCTATAACAGTAAGATTATGATTGGCAACCAACCAATATATATAAAAAAGTGGGATCAGAAGGGAATAAAGAACATAAATGATGTGTTACATGAAAATGGTGAATTTCTTTCACAGGATAAATTTGAACATACTTATGATATAAAAGCTAATTTTGTTCAATTTTTAGGATTAAAGCAGGCAATAATGGCATATGCAAGAACATACAATATAATAAGTTTCTCTAAAAAACTGCATACACCATTGCTGCCTGCAAGTATACACCTTTTAATAAAATCAAAGAAGGAAGGAAAAGATTTTTATACAATTCTAAATCAAAATTCAGTTAAACCTACATCCCAGTATAAATGGAATCATATTTACAACATTGAAGAAAAAACTTGGAAAGAAATCTATTATTTACCTTTTAACCTATCATTAGGTACAAAAATGCAATGGTTTCAAACAAGAATAAATCACCGAATTTTGCCAACTAAAAAGTACCTGTATAACATGAAGTATGTACCAAGCCCCAGGTGTAGTTTTTGTCAAGAGGAAGAAACAATAAATCACATGCTCTGGCAATGCCAGGAAACTCAAAATCTAATTGGAGACTTCAAAAGATGGCTCAACAATAACAATATTAATCTGACATTCGTTGAAGAATTATTTATATTTAACATAGGGAAAACATACTCATCAGCAGAATTGCATATTTTTGTTATTATCAAGTATTACATATATGCTGCAAAACGCACCAACCACCCCCTATCCATAGTAGCACTGCAAAATAAGTTAAAATACTTTTATAAGCTACTGCAATATACAGCTACCTGAAAAGGTTATTTAGATAAATTTGAAAACGCATGGACCAAGTACAAAGACCTGATAGATACAATACATTGAGCTAAAACATTTATAACCCTTGACAAAAGCAAACCCCCACTTTAATAACAAAATTTATTGCATAAACATAAGCTCATTCGCGCTGCCATGCTGTGAGAGGAATATGTTGTCAGAGTTTCATTTTTTTGTCTTTTTTTAAATAATGTATCTTTTTCATTTGACACTCCTGTCATCCTGTGCTAAGCGCCAATGGTATTTTCCCAAAATATTCAGACACATGCCCTAAATATTCAGACACATTGGATTTCTGCCTCAAATGGAATCTTTATAATAGGGAGCAAGGTGATTGAGAGGTGCTAACAAAATGAAAGGCCATGCAGACCTTGAGTATATATTACTGTCCCTTATTTAAGTCTGAGCAAAGTCTGTGCTATTCAACTGAACCCAACTGTCTGAATATAGAGGGTAGGTGCAGTAATGCTTTGATTGTATGCTTATTTACTGTATCTTTAACCTTTCTTGTCCTTTAACAGATATAACATGTATATCACAGCCGGGGCGGCACCAATTAGCATATTTTACCTAACATGTTTGTGTACTCAGTGCAACTGTAAGGTTGAATATGATAATTTTATGTCTCTTAAAGAACCACAAAAACTCACTAACAAATAAACTGGTCAAGCTATAAGAGTCCTTTAGACAAATAAAACCAGACTTCTGAATGTTGCCTTCACGGCTGTTTAAACGGTTTCAAAACAGCTTTTGAAATTGCATGAAAGGTGCATGAAAGGGGTGAGCTAGAGATACAATCAAATCAAAAAAATAACTTTACTGTAGTTTGTAAGGCATGCAGAGGGATGGTCTTCCCCGACCCTCTGTACGTCAGATGACGGGGAGAATAAAGTGTAAAAAAAAAAAAAAAAATAACGTCATAATCGCTAGTTTGAAGAGTGTTCAACGATGGGTAAACTGATAAATAGAATACCAGGTTCGCGTATTTTGATATCAAGTTTACCAGGCTCAGCTTTGAGAACGCATGTTGAATCGCTCGGCAAGCCTCGCGATGTCAACATGCGTTCTCAAAACCTTGCCTGGTAAACTTGATATCAAAAGACACTCACCTAGTATTCTCTATATACGCAGTAACCACATGATTTATATTGGCCTCTTGTGAGGTTTTGGTAATCAGTATAACGTGCGAGGCTGGGCATGACCGTGAACAATAAACGCATCAAACTTAGCTTCCACATGGCACCGATCAACGACATACCTCTTGTACAGCAAAGTATGTTCACGTGTTTTAGCAGTGCTAAGTTATTGCTTTATGACGTTGATGTAGTATACTCTACGAAAACCAACAACATTGTTAGCAGACTTTCTGAATATAAAGACTATATCTACTAAATCGATTTAATAATCGTTTTTAGTTTGTTTGATTTGATTCTTTACGTCCCATCAACAATCGTATAGTTAAACAGGGACGGGTCTTCCTGGGTTGAACCAGTACTAAGCTAGGATAAATGTGTCTTGCTCAGTGACCACAACGCAGTGACACCGGTGAGGCTCGAACCCGCAACCTCTCGGTCTCAAGTCAAGCACTCTACCACTGAGCCCCCATAATAAGCGATTTAATATATTTTCCATTAGAATTCCCAGATGTTTTTCTTTAAATTTGTAATTTTAAGTGAATTTGGGCTAAGGCAGAAAATCTAAATCATTAAAATAAAATTAATTTTTTTTGGTCAAAAATATTAAAATATTTGATACTCAAGTATTTAAAACATGGTAACAACTCATGAAATTAAAGTCCGTTGTGACAAGTTTTATTGATATTAATGGCAGAGTTAACATTTTTGTGCTTCAACAACAGCAGAGGGAGCGCAGTGGCTCAGTGGTAGAGTGCTTGACTCGAGACCGAAGGGCCGCGGGTTCGAGCCTCACCGGCGTCACTGTGTTGTGTCCTTGAGCAAGAACATTAATCCTAGCTTAGTACTGGTTCAACCCAGGAAGACCCGTTCCTTTATAACTGAAAGATTGTTGATGGGACGTAAAGAATCAAATCAATCAAACAAACAAAATCAACAACAGCAGAATCTAGGGCGAAGAATTGGTACCAGTAAAATGCATATAAGCCCCCCCCCCAGTTGCTTTGGCTACTGTGCGTTCTAAGGCAGTGGTTCTCTTGTGGTTGATTCGTTGTTGATTAATACTCCCATTGTGGTACTCTGTAATAGTTCTATGGTTTGTTGTGCGTTACTTTGTGTCCATTTTATCTTTGCAATCATCTCGATGGGGAAGAGAGAATTGTATGCTTTACTTTATTGGTCTTGCTGGTGTCTCGTGATTGTTGTGTGGCTCTTCCTCGTGATACCACGGGTTTGTCTGCAGTTTTGGATTGTGGTATTTCCTGATCATACTCACTTATTTTTTTTTCATTGCATACAGTAATACTAATAATAATATCAAATTTTGCTCTGCATGGTGATATTAATGTTGACATAAAACCCTATTTTACAAGATGATATCTCGTAGGTCCAGTTAGGCAAAACATTTGAGCGTACAGTTGCTATTATTTGCATACTTATCAGTTGGGTTCTCAAAACAACCCTCTCCTGAGACGGTTCTTTTAAGTACCCACAACATATGTTTTGTTTGAAAAAAATACTTTTTTAATTACACACTTTTGTCTGAAGGCCTGAATATATCAAAATTTACCGTGCAGTATAAATATTAAAAAAGAAAAAAACAAAGACAAACTTACAATCTGTGAACTAACTTGTCAGCAGGTTCGGGTCGGTGTGTATGAATATATCCTGGCCTCATATACATAGGCTTGTATATATTTTTTGGCGCATAATATTCTGGTTCCTTGGTAGATGTTGTTACGAACTGTCCAAGTATCTGATCGTTAGTGGTCCCGTGTCGTCCTTTATTTAAACAGTAATGTTTGGACGAAATAATAAAACCAGCAGCGTTGTTTTTCTCAAGGAAAAGATCCGCCTTCAAAAGATATTAATATAAAATCATAGTACATATTTAACTCTTTGCCACCCTCCCTGGACAATTATGCATGCTTTTCTGTAGTCTGCTGATTTTGTTTTTCAAATTCATTTTTAATTATCATAGGAATTTTATTTGAGTGTCAAACAGATTAAGTCTAGGCCCCGAGGTGATAAAACTATTTTCATACTCAACTCAACTGCGCACGAAATTTATCCTGCGCATAATTGTTAAAATGATTACAATTGTTGGCATTTTAACATTAATAGCATAATAAATACAACATCTGAGAGATTTAAAGCAAGAAATTTCTTTATTTGTCGTTATTTTAGCTTTTATGAGCAGTTGAAAGTTCGTGCTCAGTTGAGTTAAGCATGATAAAAGTTTTATAACCTTGGGGCCAGATCTGATCTGGGTCCAAACTGTTTGCAAATGTTATCACTTGGAGGCAAATAGAGAACAGTTATTAGAAGCAAGTTATTTGAAGCAACATCGCTGGCAGTTATGATTTAATAGCTAGGTCATGTTTATTCCTTTATGTAAAATGAAATAAGTATACTTGCACGCAACGCTTTGAGGTGTGACTGTAACGGTAAATGAATTGAATGAATCGAGGGTCTCCAGTAAAATATTTTACTGACCGTTCCAAGGCGGTACTTCTTTTGTGGATTTGTTATGGTTTTGTTCTGTCTTGTGTTTGCTATGTCTTTGTGCGTGTCTGTTTATATGTGCTTTGTGGTCACCTGCTGGAAAAGGGCTGACCTCTTAGCTCTTGTTTGTGGTGTTTAACTGTGAGTTTGTCACTTTCCCATTTGTATCCTGGGTCAGGTGTGGTACTTAATTGTATCGATTCCTGATCTTTGCACTCTTACTTACTTTCATTACTAGCACCCTTTTTGCACTAAAGCACTCGGAATAGCGAGGCCTCCTTCAAGAGGTTTGGCCATTTTGGTTGTTGTAGGGCTTGAAGGCGCGATGGTCTTGTGGGTAAATATGCCTTTTTGGCTGCCAACATTTGTCACTAATGTGTTTCCAGAGTTTAAGTGACCTCCGTTTTTCTTTTTTTAAACAGCTTTAAATTGAACCTAGAAGAACGGCACTTAGCATGTGGATTTAAATGCACACCGCATAACTAAAACGGATTTTTGGGAGACGCCCTTATTTGTAAATGAAGCCAAAATCCCCTGTACAGCAGAATAACTTAGTTGTTTTTCCCTATGAATTTACCCATGTGTACCCCTATAGATACACGTGGTATATTTGCATTGCTTTGATGATATATACTAGCCTACAGGAATATCTATATCCGCTGATTCAACGAAAATCTATTCCGCAAACCTCACTCGTCATCACTTTGACACACACACGCACGCACACACGCAATTGTAAAAGTCTATATGGGTCCTAGACCGTGCCCTATTGAAAGCAGGCAAAATGAGGCTTAAGCATGAAACCTACACGCACATGTAGCACCTTCCATTTCAATTCATCGACTCTTTTTGCCTACGAGGTAATTTGCCATGGTTTTGTCGTCTGCTGATATTTTTTTCAAAATCAGATTTTTTGTTGTTATTGTTTTTTCTAAAAAAAATCAGTTATATCAGTAGAGTGTCAAGCAGTTTAGATCCAGATTATGCTCGTTGGGTCTGATCTGGGTCTAAATTGTTTGCAAAGGTAATCAGCAGACGACACTAGTAAGTAAAGAGTTTATAACGACAATTCAAGTAAATTAGAGAGTTGACGAGAAATAGCGAATCGGGGATATACATTAAACTTCAAGAGCATCAAATATTTGCCTGCTTAAGATATTTCGCTGATAAACTTTGTCAACAGCCGAAGCCAAGTTCAGGCTAAAATGTTGGGCATTATCTAGATCCATACTGTTTGAAAACCTACTTGTATTCCTGAAAGACATATTTTTAGAAACTAATTATCTCGAAAGAAAATTCAGCAGAGGACAACAACAACCCAGCATTTAAGGTTTAGACAATACCTTTTTAACTAAGGCCACAGTTTATAAGTAAGTATAAGTAGTGAATCATAGCCAAATGCGCGAAGATTGGTCCAGTTAAGCAATTTTAGCCTGAAGCTGCGACTGTCTTCATTAGTTTAAACACGTGTTTTGGGTGCTCAAAAGAACCGTATCATCGAGACGGTTGTTTTGAGTACACACCAAATAATTTTTGCAAATATTTTTTGGTTGAGAAATAGGAAAAATTATTTTCTGTTGCACACTCTTATCTGTAGGACTGACGAATTACCTCTACTGACCCGTATAAACCATGTTTTATTTATCGTTAGGTTCACTTGGGGACTAATTCTAAGAGGAGCGGCAAAAACACACCAAAATTCCATCTAATCCCAGCCTATACAAAAACTTACATTTATATGGAAAAAATTAATTCAATTACGCGGTCTGTATCTTAATTCATTTCTCTAATGTATTTTTCAAGAAAAATCACCATTAAAGAATAATTAGCAAAAAAAACGGGGGTCACTTAAGTCCTGGTCACACTATAGTTAGCTAAATGCTACTACATTTTGTCCTTCTACTTAAAAATGTTTTTCACTCTCAGTATATTCCATATGTATCATACTTTCACATATATGTATTTTTGTTATGTGACGATGAGCTGTATATGCTTAAGTCTAATAAACTTCTGTTCTGTTCTTAAAAGTCGTGGTACAAGATTACATATATGACATGAGATATCTTGATGAGATGGTAGGGGCCTGATAATTTGGCTGTTGTCAGGCCCAACGGCGTTAACCTGTTGGATTTCTTTTCCTCCTGTATTCAGTTTTATTTACAGGGTCCTTATCTTTGCTTTATCTCCTTTTTCTATCTTGATTTATATGTTCTATGAGATGATGCATTGATAGGTTAGGGGTTTTCATGCAAACCAATCATCTATGTGTCTTGATCTACATCTGAACTAAGGATGAGGTTGGCGCGCCGTTAAACCGGTTTAAGCCCTCCAGTAAAATATTTTATTGACCGTTCCAAGGCGGTGCTTCTTTAGTGGAACATTTATATTATTTCTGTCTTGTTTTTGTTATGCTTTCGTCTGCGTCTGTTTATTGATGCCTTGTGGTCACCTGCTGGGAAAGGGCTGACCTCTTGACCCTCGTTTGTAATGTCTAATTGTGAAGTTGTCACTTTCCCATTGGTATCCATTGGGTCAGGTTTGGTGCTTGATTGTATCGGTTCCTGATCTTTGCCCTTTTTCTTACTTTGAATACAACTATCTCCTAAATGATAGTATCTGCAGATTGTCATAATCTGAACAGAATAAAATAGACTTCCTGTGATGTACAGCAAAACCTGTCTTAAGTGGTCACTCAAAAATAGATAAAACAAAGGCCTTAATGACAAATGGTAGCTTAATAAAAGTCGAAAGCATTGCAGAATGCTCTCTTGGAGCATTCTGCAATACTTTTGACCTGCATTAAGCGATAATGGGTCTGGAAAACCAATTTTTAGTCTTCTTTTTCAGTGGCCGCTTAAGGCAGGTTTTACTGTAGTTTTCGTTAGAATATGTACCAATAGGTTCTTCAACGATCTGTTGTTTGAAGGTATCAGAAATTCATCATGATCGATAATTCCAAAGTAGGTATATCCTGACATCCTTTCAAAGGCATCAAAGATCATTAGCTGCTTGTCACTCCTACTTTGATCATCTGGTGGATGAAAGTGTCTCGTTATTGTCTCTAGAACAGGGGAAATAAAGATACATGTACAGTTATAGTTCCGCTGTAAAAAAAGTGTAATTTAATCAATAAGTTGGTGACAGGGCATCTGCACTGCCATTAGTTTTGTTGATTGTTACTCCCATTGTGGGATTCTGTAACTGTTTTGTTGTGCGTTACTTTGTATACATTCTATTTTGCAATCATCTCGATGGGGAAGAGAGAACTGGTTGCCTTGCTTTGTTAATCTTCCTGGTGTCTCGTGATTGTTGTGTGGCTCTTTCTCGCGACGCCACGGGTTTGTCTGCAGTTTGTGATTGTTGTATTTCCTGATTATACTCACTATTATTGCTCTAACTCTTAATCGTTCTAAAAGCTGTGTTATGTTTAATGTATTAATCTGGAGAGTTAACAACAGCAATAATAGACAGAAATATTTAATGAATATGGCCCACCCACCCCTCGCAGCAAAGCAGAGAGTAGACCATACGAATGCCTTTCTTCTGTCCATCTCTACTGTAGTATATCCCTTAAAATGGAACACTGTTTTTTGGCAATAACATTAAACCTAAAATGGGAATTTTAAATCGAATTTAGAAAATATATTTAAACCAAAAAACCCAACCAAATATTTTTTGAAGTTAGTATACGTTTTCATAAATGCTGAGATATGATAAAATTCTAATATTCTTAATGTTTTTATGCCAAATAGCATTTCCTTATTGTACATTGAGCGATACGGATCTATGACTATCAGTTGAACATAAAGACATGTATATACTAATATAAGACAATTTACAACGCATCAGTGGGTGTTGCTTGCGTTGCTGTTTATCAGCCTGGTCAACAATATTTCAAGTATCCAACCATGTCACAAAGACGGTGTCCCACACGAAAGGCTACATCTATAGATGTCTACTGCCCCAAATGCCCTCTTAGTTGGAAACCCTTGGTCAAGCTATTCTATGATTGGGTCACCACTCCCATGGGCCTGATGTAATGACAACAGGCATATTAGTAGCGGTAAAAGTTAATATAAAATGAGCATGTAAGTGGCCATACATCTGTGATCTTATTCGTATTTGAGGACTGTGTATCTCTAGCTGTATGCTCACACATACAAACACATGAACAAAACATACAGGTAGGTGTAGACAGACGGAAGCAGACAGCATGATAGTGCTTAGTAGGCATGCCATGCATAAATAACCAATTATCCGTAGAACTATATAAGCAGTTTGGATTGCATCATAAACTGCACCATTTGTTACTACAAAATAATCGTCTGCTGTAATCTCTAATGGACATTCTATAGCTGAGCAAATACTGTAATATCTATCTCACATGTATTGCACTGACAGTACAAAAATGGGTACTGAATGGGTGTTCTCATTCCAACAAAAACTAGGTTATTTATTTTTACAAGATATCAGAACTGTAAGATTGATATTATTCGCCGTAAAAATTTAAATCTAGATAGAGTTTGCTATTTCTATGCGCATGCAAATTTTCAGTGTGAAGAAACCTTTATGTAAACTTTTAAAAACAAAAAAAATCTGTGTTCCATTTGAAGTGCAATACACCAGTATCCCTTTTCCTGTCGGCTTTATATCTTCTGCATGTTTTGAAAGATGTTCACTACAATTTGGTCAAATGTATAGCTCGGTAACCATGTATCAAACCTAGAGAAAGAATACATAATCATTGGCGTAGCTCCCATTACGCAGTAACACATGTGCGTAATAAAAATAGTAATATTCAAGGGAGGTCACCTGATGTTACAAAGTGATTATCCATACTATAAGGAACTGCCCATAAAGGAAAGAATTCGCTCCCTCTGGAAGCAAATTATTTCCTTTAAGAGAAGTGCTCTTTTTCAAAAGGGACGCAATTGAAGATCTAGTAGTCTCCCTTCGATGTGTGTTCTGGCTACGCCATTGATAATTACATAAATTGTCACCACGCATGTTCAACAGTGTAGAGCATTATCAGGGAGAGAGTAGTGGCTCGATTAGTGGTAAGATGGTCAACTTGAGATCCACGGTCGCTTGTTCAAACCAGTCAGACGAGTTGCGTTGTCGCTTGTACCGTTTCACTTTATCATCTACTTGTTTTTACTAGTTTAACACGTACCAAAATGTTGACGGGATTTAAAGTTTGAATATCAGGGCCCAAAATTACAATGCGTCCGTTAAGCTAATTACTCTATACCTTAGTCACAGTATGTAAATTGAAATAAACATCCTGTACCCATTCCTCCTAGCTCACGCCTTATACATTATGAATTACAGCACTCGTGCGTAACCAGTTGTCGGAAATTGTGATGTGAGAGTTGTTGGTACAGCTGTAATTGCGAGGGCCCACCTATTAAAATTCATTTCTCCATAGATCTAAAGAAACTGTTACAGTTACAATCTTGTAATCATGTATACATATGATTGCCAATTCCACTAAAACCGTGCAATCTGGCATTTAAGCTCGTTTTCGACACAGAACGGCTCTGATTGTGAGCAAGTCGTTTTTTAACAAAGCAAAATGCAAAGGAGGAAACCGTTAAAATCATGGAATAAAACGGAATAAAATAGATAAAATGGCTTTTCTTACCTTGTTCGAATGTGTATTGTCTGTATCGCTAACAATATAAATCGAAACGTGTACATGTACCTAAATACACGCATTTTCCGACAACTGGTTACGCACGAGTGCTGTTATTCATGTCTATAAGGCGTGAGCTAGCGGAGGAACGGCACAGGATATTTATTTCAGTTTACATACTGTTAAGCATTGATGTTTTGATTATACGTAAAATAACGTTTCAAACTAGTGAAAATCAAAATTGTTTCATGTATTCTGTAGATCACAATGCCATATTTGCCCATATGCATTGCTACGAGCCTGGCAATTTATTAAACATTCAAAATGTTATGTTGAAATATCAATACTAAGGTAGCACTTAACTTTAAGGAGGCATTGTAATTTTGGGCCTTGTGCCTAAAAATTACAATGCCTCCTTAAAATTAAGGAAGACTTAAGTTAAGTGTTGATTTTTTTGGATGCGAAAAATTATGTTTCGAACTTATCAAAATCAAACTAGTTTCATTTTTCTGTAGATCAAAATGATATCTTCGACCATAATTACTGCATCGATCCTGGCAAATTATTATACATTCAAAATGTTATGTTGAAGTATCAATACTTAACTAAGGTAGTACTTAACTTTAAGGAGGCATTGTAATTTTGGGCCCTGGCTCCAAAATTACAACGCTTCCTTAAAGTTAAGGAAGACTTAAGTTAAGTATTGATTTTTAGGATGCGAAAAACAACGTTTCAAACATATTAAACCAAAAAAGTTTCATTTTTAATGTAGATCACCCTGATATCTTTGGCCATACGTACTGCATGGATCCTGGCAATTTATCAAACATTTATTTTAACATGTTGAATTATAAATACTTAACTTTAGTCGTCCTTAACTTTAAGGAGGCATTGCAGTTTTGGGCCCTAGACATTTACTGTCGTGCCAATCAAGAGTGACAGCGACGTATCTTTTGTTTACAATTGTTAAGTAAAACATTAACTTGTACACATCACTTGAGCTAACGCGAATAGATAGATTACTTGTGTATAAATCCTATCCTGCGGATAGGATTAATACACAAGTGATCTATCGATTATAAGTCCCTGATAACTTTGTAAACAAATCGTGACGTCACTGTCACTCTTGTCTGGCAGGACAGTAAGTTACCTTCTGCTGCAGGTTTAAAATAATACAAGTCCAATATTCCTGTGGAAGCATAGTATTCCAATACTTTTCTTGCATCTTTGTTCAGATCTTCCAGAAAATACGTCACAAACTTGTCCACACCAAGGTACTTGTACACCTCCATGAATTCAATAAGCATCTCTGCATTGCGATTGCCATAAGCTAACTTTGTGCATATAGCTAACTTAACTCCAGGTTCTCGCAGTGGCGCTTCCGGTTTTCTGTAGGTCACGTGTTCATCACTGCATGCTTGATTATTTAATGATAGCGCAACACCGTCCGGCACAACTCCAGGTCTGGGGTTCTTACAGGTGAAATGAGACGCTGATAGCGGTTCATGTTTATGACGTTTGTTGAAGGCAGTTACAGGCTGTCTTATGTAGTAACGTTTATCGATGTATTTTAGACAGCATATGAAATGTCTTTCTTTGGCATAAATCAATCCCATAGAAGCACGGATTTTTATAATGTCCCACTGAGCACTTGACGTTGAATTACCAACTGTTACTCCAAATATATACATAGGTCCATACTTCATCTTCGTGAAATTATTATATTTGATAAAATGGTCATTGTCTTTACCAGCCACTTCAGCCACTACAATGATTATACAATTTCATTACATATAGGAGATCAAGTTTTATTTAATAAACGAGTTGAGGAAAAGAGATTCAAATCGAGGCTTTTGTAGCTCTTTCGCAAAGAGTTTAATAAATTCACTCATAATCCTTATGTTTACCAAACTGTTTTATTCTATAACTGTTATTCAGTGTATAACGTCATGTCATAAATAATGTTATAACCGCACGTTACATAGGAACAAGTAACGCATGGCAACGTCCGTTACAACAATGCATGTTTTTCTTTGAAATATACATTGTTTTAAATTGATAAAATCGCATTTAAAGATCATATGATAAACAGAATCCTACACTCGTGATCATTTCATAAGAAATTTATTAAACTCGCCAATGGCTCGTTTAATAAAGAGCTACGTGCATTAAGCCCCCCCCCCCCCCCCCCCTATGAGGCTAGAAATGAAAGGCTTACCCGTGTTTACATGCACAGGGTTTTAATTAAATCAAACTTCAGACGAAGACACCAGTATTAATTTGACTTTTACCGTTGCTATGGTAACAAAAATGCCCGCCAAAATATGTTGACAATATTAACATAGAGCACAAGCAAATACCAAAATCGTTATTTTAACAGACGGTGCGAATTATCACGGCACACAACATATAAAAAGTTTTTTTAGTCCTTAAGGTGAAATTAATTAAGGGGGCTAATTAAGGAGTTGGTTGCACCCCTCCCCCCCCATAGGTATCGAGGTTCCTATATATCATTATAAAGCTGAAAGAGTGCTGAATATGATGCACGTTGTATGTTGTCAAGCTGTAAACCTGTACAGTTTGTTTTTGTAAAGATGCAAACAGAGAGGTATTGTAAGCGAAAATATTTTTCACATGTTGCGTACAGTAAATCTAGGTAACCTCAAGTATTTTCTTTTTAAAGCTGTTAACTATCATATGATGGTAAATACATGCGCGAAATATTTAAAAAGTATTCTACAAGAGTTTGGAAGCAGCATTAACTGCTTTTTCGGAAACAACGATGGCACTCACAATTGGCGGGTAGGGTAATTGACACCCATTCAAATTCAATAAGTTTGGAAATATGATTCTGTGCCAACATCTATGTTCATAGCTTATCCAGCGGAAACAATTTAGCACTAAAAGCTAGCTAAGAGACACTAAGAGGGCGAAACTTTCGCCAATAACGCAACTTCCTCCCTTTAATTAAAGACGATTTGCAAATTACGAAGCGCATGGTTTCCTCGTTCTCTTGTTCTTAAACAAAGCGTACATACCGTTTTTGGAAATAATATGTATGCCACTCATTCCGTATGTCAGAAACATGGATAAAACAGACAAATAATATATCTGAAGCATGTGTGAACCCCACTTCACTTTGAAAACCACTTGTCTTGCTTTATAATGGACGATTTACAGCATGAATATACCTTTGTTTACATATACAATGCATCAAACATGATACTATGCAAATCTTTAGTCATATAAGGCGATCTATCAAAAAAAAAGAAAAAAAAAGAAAATGTTTCATCCTTCATATATGAATTCATAGCATTGAAACATCTTATTTAATACAGTTTATGTTATCAACGTTACCTTAATTACTAACTATGTAATTTTTAAGCTTCAGTAGATAATATTTTGATAGACTATATCAAAAATGAATATAATTTTGCTAAATTAAGAATCAATATATATTTAAAAAGCCTTTTGTTATTTGACTACTGAACAAAGATAGCATTGTAATATCTTTTTAATACGTGTTCTGTTGAATACGTTACTTGGTCTACTTATGTTAAAATATTATGGTTAGCTTGCAACATTAGATTATGTAAAGTAATGAATATCAATTAATCCAATTAATCAAGCTACAGTCTGCATATCTGGTTGTAGACCCAATCACAGTGTATAGCTTTAATGGTTTTCTCTTTAATCGCACGACGGTGGGTCAGGTACTGACGTAAAGCTTTAATCGGTTGGTTGGTGCCGGATGCATGTCTTTGGCTGGGCCCATCACGGCTTAACTTTTATATTTAGCTCCGACTATCTGTGAGTCATAAGCCATATTTCTTTGTATCATCATAGTGTATTAATTTGATTAGATTGTTTCTCTGTGATGATACTTTGCAATATTAAGGAATCCTTCGTGCGAGCTAAACACTTTTTGTGTTTTAATAACAACAAAATCTAGGGAGAAGATTTGGTACCTGTACAATGCATTTAAGCCCCCCAACCCCCTAGTGGTTTAGGCTGCTGTCCAATCTCCGGCGGTGGGTCTGTTGTTGTTGTTTTATTGTTTATTGTTGCTCCAATTGTTTGTCAGGGTTCTGTGTTATGTCCTTGTTTTGTTGTTCAGTACTTTGTGTTTGTCTAGTTTTGCAATCATCTTGATGGGGTAGAGAGGGCTGACTGCTTTGCTTTAACTGTCTCCCTGATGTCTTGTGACAGTCAGTGTTCAGTGGCTCGGCTCTACTTCACGGTGCCGTGGGCTGGTCTGCGATGTGTAATTACTCACTAGCATTTTAACAAGTCTTATAAAAGCCATTGGACTACATCGTAAAATTTGATAACGTTTGTTACAAAGCATTTATATCAAATATCTATAAGTAGCTCATTAATTAAAAACAACAAATGCTCCTCAACAAACACCGTGACAAGCATTGATAATGTAGTGGATAATTGAATTTTGAGACTATTGCTATCTGTTATCCTGTAACACAACCATACACGCATCTCAGTTAGCATATCATACTAGAAAAAGTAAAAGGTAAGCAATGACCAGGAATTAGTGCAATCAGAACCATATCTGCCCTCAAAACCCAAATGGGATACGACTAAAGTTACTAATAGATATAACACAAAGAGAACACAAACGGCTTTCCCAAAGAGTGGCCGCTCAGCTACCTAAACCTTACTATATTTTTGTTAAAATATCATCTTGATACATAGGTGAAAAACAGCACAGAAACTGACACCAAAACGACCAATTAAGAGAATCACAACACATGCGCCGCCTTAGAATGGTCATTGTTTTAAATTTGCCGGGTGATTAAACCAATTTAAAGTGTACCCAATATTGACTAAAGGCTGTTAAAAACAACAGGATGCAAAATTTACCTTGAGGCATGAGGACCATTGTGTCGTTAATGGCAGAGATAACCAGGTGATTCTTACTGTTTGCTGTTACAAAGTATGGGCTATATAGACAATTTTGATCATGTTACAGTTTTTACAATTATTATTATTATTTATCCATATCAAGACCACCACTGGTCAAACAAACTCTTTGAGGATCACAGCTTTCATTTAGTGTTTGTCTTCATAAAATGTTATCAATACTTTTTTACTCTGCTAGACAATAAAAATTCTATATTATTATAAGTATAAGCTTCCTTTGAAAAATGTTATCAATGCTTTGTTAATTGGTAATTAGCATGAAAGAGACCTAATAGTCATGCATCGTGATATCCATCAAATTTGCCATAGCCATCGGGGCTGGTGTCTTCGTCTGAAGTTTGACTTAATTAAAACCCTGTGCATGTAAACACGGGTTAGCCTTATTTATTTACTGTGTGCTTTGATCACTTAAACATGTCTTAAATTGTCCTCGTTTGCAACTTTTTAAACTAATTCTATAGTAACACATAATGAAATTATCTATATCTTGATATCAAAGCATATTGTCAGATGTTCCAAGAGATTTGTACACCACACCTTATGAAATTTGCAATGACGTTAAATCCTTGTTCTAGTGTATGCACTGACTTGAATAAACTATAACTTGTTGTATACATTATTGCAATAAGATGTTGTTATGATATTGAAATGGAATGCATGTGACACAAATGTTGTTTATAGTATTATCAAACTAATTATATTGTCTCTTTGCATGCAGTGGTACGATATATCATTTTAAAATGAAAGAAAATGACAATCATTAACACTGCTGCATCTTTGACGTTTTGGCTGTGTGTTCCCATACATTTAGCCCCTTAGCTGCTTAAAATGCAATATATACATGATAAGGAATCGTTAGGATAAATCTATTGGCGCTCTATTGACTATTGAAGTTGTGTGTGTGTTTTTTTTTACTATCTAGAACTTCTATGCTAGAAAATGAAAATTCTATTTCATTATAATTATTAGCTTCCTTAGAAAAAGATGGCACTTCACTTGCTGGCACGTAAACGGTTCAAAGAAATATTATGTTCTTGTAGCGTTGGTTCTGGCCATAAATACTTTGTGGTGTTTTGTCATTAACAAAATAACTGTGCCTTAAGCTGAATCTTTTAATTAATCAATCTTGGAGTGATATTGAAATCTTAATCAAATATTCTTATGTGATATTCACTAAATGATTTGCATATTTTATCTGTAACAGCTATAATAAAATGTACACTATTACAGGCAATACTTTACAAAGCATTGGTCTTGATGAATAAAACTGTGTATTGTAGTATTTAGATGTGCTAGTACCTCATATTTACCTTAAAACACACTAAATTAATAGCATTTGAACTTCCTTATAATGCAGGTATGATAAGGTCATTATGTTGTTGCCATGTAATCTATATCATAACGTTACACTTACAAAAAAGAAAGAATATATGAAAAATAATATGAATGCTAAGTCTTTATAATATAATACTATACTATAACGAAAACCCCTATTATCTGCTTGTTTGTATGCATGACGTCCCAGTCAACGATTTTTCAAAAATGTAGGGATGATTTCCTGTCTTTCTGGGTTGAACCAGGTTTTAGCAGCAGATATTGTGTCTTGGTCAAGGCCAGGACACAGTGACTCCGCAGGAGGTGAGGCTTGAACTAGCACCTCTTCAATTTCCAGTCTAATTCTGTACCAACAGAGCAACTGCGCTCCACGGAAAACCCTATCAAAAGACAGCTGGAATATATTATGTTATGGTCATGGAGCAACTAATATTCAATTTTAGCAAAATAGCAAAAAGGATGTGTACATGATCAAATTACTATTGTTATGTATGCTACAACCAGGATAATATGCTATACAAATGCATAGATGTTTTGAAATTACTTTTGCTGATGTCCAAGCAAGTTGTTTTGGTATAAATAGAGCTTAGTTCTATAATATATTTCAGCGTGTCTTTATGCATATTTTAGTTACAGTTTAAGCTATATTTCATATATTTACTCAAGTGTAGTGAAGGCTTTGTGCAAATGAAGATCTGTTTTGAATAGAATTGATTTTAGCATGGTATAAAAGTGAAATGAGTTTAACATTGTACTTATAAGTAAAATTCAAATTTATTTACTGTAGAACCTGCAACCAAAGTAATGTATTACTGCACACTTGATATTGTAACGTATGTAATATTATGACAATGCTTTCCTAACTTAAATAATTAATGAATAAGTATTAGTTGTATTTGTTTAGTTACAGATAAATCCTAAGACAAAAATGATTTATTTGACAATACCTAATTTTATATAAATCAATTAAGTTTCATAGCTGTCACATATAAAAGAAATGCTTTTGACCCAGGCATTATAAGGATAAGAAGTGTATACATTCTTGCAAAACTTCAAAATCTGTTATTTTAATAGGTGTGAAAAGAATACTTTCTTTCTTAGGCAGACAATTTTGAAAGCAACACACTATCAAAAATGAGCATACATATAAATGCGGTAACATAGTCAATATACAGAAAAAACAAGGGTTCTTGAGTGGCATTTGTGTTTTATTCTCAACTTTAATAAACATTTATGCTTTTGAATTATCAGAAATATATTTTAGAAGAATTTAATTAACTACTTCAAAAGAAAACACATATCAAAATTATGTATGGCTGTTTTATTGTGTTAAACATTTTGACCCTATCCCTGCCTTACATATCATTGTTTACACAATTTCTGCACAGGTTGCCAGATGCCAGAAATATATACTCTGGTTATTCTTCTAATAAACCAATCAGAAGAAATTGGTGAAACACAACTTTCAGTTTCTGGCTCCTGATGGGGCCAAATTAGCCCCTTAATGCATGTAGCTCTTTCATATGAAATGATCATTCGTGTAAAATCCTCTATAGCAGGAGCTCTACTTTCACTTTTTGAAGTTAGATTGTATTGCTGGAGTCCTGTTCAATTTCAGGTCTTTGTCACAACTTTAACAACTGGTTTCAAAACATTTTAATGTAGTATTTTGCAATTTGAAATGTACATATATATAATATCTACTCCTAATATAGACTGTCCATATTGAAAGTAAATAAAACGGCAAAGATCAGGTATCGATACAATCAAGTACCACACCTGACCAAGGACACCACATGGGAAAGTAACAAAACACAAGAAAACATTACATACAATAGAGCGAAGAGGTTAGCCCTTTCCCAGCAGGTGACCACAAGGCTGCAATTAACAGACAAGAAAGCATGACAAAACACGAAACCTAAGTAACAAAAATGATTCACAAAAGAAACACAACATTCGAACGGTCAGTAAAAATATTTTTACAGTAGGGCTTAAACCCATTTTTTTTATCTGTTCGTTCAAATAATGAAGATAAAAGACACACAAATAACAAGAAATAAAATTAAACCTTTAAGGTCTTAAGTGAAACAGCAGATTATGTAAATTTCATGCAGCTTGTGATATTTTCATGCACATACTATTTTAGCTGTCTAGAGTGTGATCTAAGAATTGTGTCAAAATATTAACCTCTAAAAACTGTTTCGAGTTGGTTTTCACCTTGTATAAGCATGTTGGCCAATTTGAACCAGTTATTAAGTCAGGTGAAAGGATTCTCTCAATTCATATAACAATTAAAATCAATAATTAATTCATATACTCTGAAGGTTCTTTTTCTGGGACATATAAAACCAATGACGATCCCTGAACACGCGTCTGGTAAGGGTATCCACTGGTTGCAAACAAAATGGTTTATAAGAAAGGTTAAATGTTTGATAAAAAACTAAATACAAACAACTTACCCTTAATACAGAAATAAGCTAGTCTTATTGATAAGTGAGAAACTCATTTCGGCTTAAGTGGGTTAAATAATTAAAAAGTTAGTGAGTATGACCAGGATATAAATGTACAACAATCACACACCGAAGACCAGCACATGGCACCACGAGGAAGAGACACAGAACACTGACAATCACAAGACATATGGAAAGCAATTAAAGTAAAACTGGCTCGCTCTTCCTCAGAGATGATTGCAAAAACTAAGAAGTACACTAAGAAATACATAACAAAATAAGGACCAAACAGACTATGGGGACAGTAATATGCAATAAATCAACAACAACAGAACTTTCGCGTTAGAACGAACAGCAGCCGATGCCACAGAGAGTGGGGACTTTAAAGCTGCATAGTCTGCAACTATGAACATTTTTCGATTTTTTTTATTTTCTTTTTAAATCATTTGTAAAAGTAGAATTAAGCCATGTTTTCACAATAAATCTGTTCACTATAGCTGAAAACCGCACGGAAAAGTGAATTATCTTAAAAAACAGGCGTGTTTTTCTCTTGTTTGTAATTATTTGCGTCCCTCCAATAATTATAGACAGGTAATTTTAGCTTAAATGCTGTTGTTTTGATACTGATAATTTGTTCAGATTTACGAAATTGGTAAAATGTATACCTGAATTTTAGTTTTTTTTACTATGTTCTTGAAAAATAGAAACATTAGTTCTAAAATTAAAAGATCAAAAGTTACAGAGTATGCAGCTTTAAAACCGATATAAAAATATAAATACGAAAACTGAAACTTATGCAAGCAAGTATTACCAAAGTTGTGTATTGGTTTTAATTAGATTCGCGCTGAATGGTCATTTTTTTCAATTAGAGTGGACTGATTCCTTTGGATATAGTGTTGCTCGCTTTTAAGTGTGCGCCTTTTTTAGTCTGTGCTCTAGTGTATTTGTGTTTTATCCTTTTGATGCCATAAATTGGTGTATAAAATTGAATCAATCAGAACTGCCTCGGCCAATTCCGCGAAATTCAGTGGAATCAGACCACTGATGTACATCGAGGATCTACTTTGGTTAAGCGAGTGATAACGTGACGCTGACGTTATATAACTTGACGCTGACGTCACAGAAACTGTGTTAACACAATAACAACTGTGACTGCGGTAAATTAAAAGGCTTAAATGAAGTTTATGTGTTTTTTTTTAATAAAATATCGCTATAGTTTATTGAAAAAACCCCCCATAAACTTCACTTATTCTGCTGATTAAATTTTTTGGGTAATCAGAATAATCGATTTTAAAAGAGCTAAATCCACACGCTACAGAACTAATTTTCCAAACGCTAGTTCCGGCTAACAAAATGGAGCTTTTTGATACATATTACTACGCGTTATGCTCCTTACATACACCCAAGCCATGATTCGATTCTCGAATTGTGGCGGACAGTCCCGAATGAAAAGTGAATGTGACATGTTCTTGTCGTATTCACATATTGTCTGACATTAGCTCATATATAAGTTAGGAAGAAGACAAAGATCAGGAATGGCATCAACAAGATACCACATTTGACCTAGGACACCATATGCGAAAGTGACAAAAATACAAGAAAATATTACATACAGGAGAACCAAGAGGTCCACTCTATCCCAGCAGGTGACCACAAGGCTGCAAAAAAACAGACAAGACAGTACGACAGACAAAAACAAAAACGAACCACAAATAACCGAAAAGGATGCACAGAAGAAGCACCGTCTTAGAACGGTCAGTAAAAAGAAATTGACTGCAAGGCATTAATATGTTCGACGGTACCAACGTCACCTATATGAATTTCTGATGTGGCAGGTATATACGTATTCCATACCTGGAGTTTTTGCGCAGGGCGCAAAACATCCACTATTGGATTATTTGAGCTTTGTAAAATAAACATTTGTTGGCTTTTTGCGTATTAGTTGGCAATCCGAATCGAAAAAAGATGCATATTTTTGGTTTTGTTGGCATTTTTGAGTACATTTGTTAGACCATTTTTAACATAATATTTAACATGTGTACAAAGCCATAGGGGTGGATGCCAAGTCTGAATTTGCATATGAAGGCCAGAAATTAGGTCAAAGGTCATTGAGTGCAAAAATGAGAAAATATGTACTACTCGAAAACAACTTTATCTTTTTATATGTAAAAATATTTCATTTCAAGCCAAATTTTGTATGCTTATAGTTATAAGTCTGAAAAACATTGAGAAAATGTTTTTTTTATAACTAAATGTTCATATGTCGACTTTAAAATGGAGTCAAAGGTCATCAAGTTCAATAATCAGAGCATTTTTACGAACTGTGTTTCTTTTTTTTCTCTGGTCCAACAACAAGATACTTTTAAACTCTAAAAAGGGTAGAAGTCTTTCAGAAGGCTTAAATTATGATGTTTATCATTAAACAAGCTGCTTTGGAAACATCCTTTTATGGATTTTACAAAGACAAACATCGTAAGTTTTGTGCAATTCTGACGGAAATTCTCCCTCAATTGGGCTAAACTGAGATATATGGGCTACTTTGAGAGTTTGCTGCCACTCTCAGAAAGTAAAACTATTTTCAGTTTGGGATGTGTCTTGGGGCCTTAGAAACCCATAATTTGATAACTTTCCTGTGGTCATTTTTCTATAAATCACCTGTAATCAACGTTACCCTACTGGCATTGAAAATAACAGTACACACAGTATAAGGCTAATGTTGATTTATTTTAATAGTATTAGTGAAACAGTTTAAGCATCAAATGTTTAAACTAGACATAAAAATCAATTGCATACATCTGTGATATGTATTTCTGCCCATCAGTGATACGTATGATACATTTTATACTAAATTACAGATATGACTTTACAAATTACATGTATTAGAATAAACCATGATACCTGACCTGAAAATATACATGATGTTGATCTATATTCTATTTGAAAAAGTTCATTTTCATATATTTCAAGCAGTTTATAACTTTTAACTTGCAATGAAGTAAATCATGTATATATTTAAGTATGCTTATTAGAATGTAATATGTACTGGCTCCAAGATGTAACGCATAGCTGCTTATAAATTCATTTTTCTTTTATTTACATGGCATCGGAATTGGCAAAATATCTTTCATAATGAAATCAAATTATAACTATACTAACAATCATGGATCTTAAATTGCTGCACATATATTGATGAGGTAACGTAGGTAACAAAAGGTGCCTTACATAAATAGATTAGGTAGTAAATTGTTTTTAGGCTTATATAAAATTTGGGTCTGCTCTTATAAAATTTGGGTCTGCTCTCCACATTTCGCTTACATATACTACACGCATTTTATTCTATAAAACTTAATTTAAAAGAGTGTTATGGGTTGGTCTGCAATTTATGAATGTGGCATTTTCTGGTCTTACTCAATTACTTTTTGAAATTTGCTTGGTTCTTTTACATTCATATTGCAGTTTTCAGATTTCTACCAATGGTACATAACGATAAACATGCAATCTACATCATGATTTAAATATTGACTTAATATTAATAATTTACTTAAAATAGCATAGCAATATTTCATACATCTAGTGGCTAGGCAGGAATTAAGGCAGGAGTAGTGCTGATTGTCTTCTATAGTAGGTATAGGGTTTTGGAGATTGCAAATATAACATCGTAGTACAGAACCAGCATGGTTTATGTCGAAATATAGGATGTTTAACTTAGATCTAGCATTAAAGATTTTCCTTGTGTGCTGAATTCTTTTAATTTTCACTTTTCACTGTTGACAATTACATTATAAAATTAATTTAATCATCTGTCCCCATCTTAGCAAAGGTTGGTTGAGGTAAGGTTACCTGAGCCATTTAGCAGTCTTGTAAAACATCTGAACATATTTCATGGTTGCATAAACAACAAATCATTCGAACGTAAGTGATACTTTATTTTAAAGATCAGTTACTGTTTCATTCTCAAGCATAAAACAAAGACATGGCTCTTCACTAGTATGGTTTGCATCTCTGAAACTCACAGATTAAACTAAATGTTGAAAAAGAAGTGTCACATGCAGCTGATTTCTTTGCTTTTCTTATTCACAAGGTAGTTTGTTTTTAGTTTTGTTTATGCACTATCTGATTTTGATGAGCTATTTGTAACCCTAGTACATGTTTTATATATGTCCTATGAAAAGTGAGTTATGGTCTGTTTGTTTGGTTTTAAAAGGTTTACTAAATTAGGCTTATTATGATAGTCTTAAATATATTTGCAAAACCATCGAAAATGTGAACAAAATTGCTGACAACAGCTTGCAGAAAGCATTTTAAACATAAACTTGCTCACGCTTGTACCTATATCCTTGTAGATATTTCTGAAGACTAACACTGTTTAAGGACTGTTTTGTATAAAGTGAAAGGAAAGCAGTTCAGTTTTATTTCAAGAGTAATGCCATATTAAAACTACACATTTCGAGTATGTTACCAGTTGCAAGTGCTATCCATTCTGATATATTGCACTTGTATCTACGAGCAGTAGATGTATACATTAACGTAAGTCACCTATCCTATATGCAATCAATCCCTGCCTTAGCAATTTGTCATGGTTTACAGATAGATTCTACACTAGAACAGGCGAGTTAACTACCTTAGGATCTTATATACATTAAGCAAATTGAAGATGTTAAATCAATGTATTATGCTAGTAAATATACATATTAGATAACAATTTCACGACACATTTACTCTAAATACTTAGAAATGACCCCAAACTGATGGAAAACTATGAACACAATCAAATCATTAGGTGCTCCAATATGGTGAATGCCTATGTTCCCAAGAGGTCACCAGACATCTGTTTTTGGGAAATTTAATTTGGAATAAAACTTGCATTGACATTTTACAGTTAAAAAGAATAACATAAAGAAACACATGCCAATAACCTCACAACATTTGATCTCTATCATCATTGCAAAAAATAATAAGCAAAATATGTTTAATAATGATACTTAGAATTGAATTTATCAATACTGAAACAATTACAATGTATAAAAAAGTTGCGCTGTGAAAGACATAGATATATATTTTATGGTATCTTAAAACTAGAGGTTACTTTTAATATCATAGCTATACTGCTTCTATATATGGATGAATACGTTAACACAAGCAGCCTGATTTCAAAGAAATGCTGTTTTTGAATCCACATTATATCATTAATATGTGCAAATGAAAGGACACCCCTAGAATTAAATGTTTAAAGTTATATGGAGGATTACCCTTAATATCAGGGCTATTTCCATGATATACCCCACAAACAGTTAACATTGTTTTCACTGGATGGTCATTATTAGCTATTAGCTTTATGTTATGTATGTTACCATCTGCTAACAGGCCCATGTGAAGACCAATGTGAGGCTATATTCCTTCCAGTATATGGTATATACCATATTCTATCATAGTTTCAACACGCCTGATGTTTTACTAAAGGAGGCTTGGTCTTTGTGTTTTCATGAAGCTATGCTTAGTATATGCAATTAGCAGGTAGTGGCCTTGTAAAAAGTGTTTTACAATTACTCATAGATGGGAACAAACACAACAAATGTGTGAAATGAGAAAAGGAATATATTTTAGTCCTATAAGCATGAGATCATGAAGTCCTTCATGAAAGCTGTAGCTAGGAACATATACCTTTGAGAAATGACTCAATTTCAGATGGTAAAATGTAACGTAAGTAACAACTTAAGCACATCTTATGTATAAAAGGATAGATTATTGCATGCACTGATGTATTCATACAAAGCATTAAACACAAAAATATTTCCTTAAAATGAAATGGTTATTCTTAATTGTATTACATCTTAATTCATTTTATACAGTAACGTACTTTACATGCCTATTATGAATATTTGACCGCCGGAAACTTGGTAAATCATTGCTTTCCAAACATGATAGACACACACCTAGCAGGATAGCAATAAAAAAATTCTTCCATTAGGATAGAAGAGAACTTAAAATTTGATTTTTGCCCCTATATAAATAAAATATTGCTACAATTTTCACCGATTTTGAACTTAAATGACCTTTGATTCAAACACACATCGTGCCTTGATGATGTTGTTTGTTTAAATAGCTTGGCTGTATTATCCAAAAGAGATTTTGCATTACTTTGAATAATAATTTTGGATATTTAATTGATAAAAACGCTAAAATTTGACGTGTATACAAGAATTTGCACTCAGTTGACCTTTGACCTAATTCTGGGACTTTGGGGCATTCCAAGACTTGGCATCTACCCCTATCCGTCTTAAAACATATCAAGATACACTTTGAGCATGGATGCCAAAATGTACTAAAAATGCCAACAGATTTTTTTTTCAGGCTCTGGATGGCCAACTATATATACGCAGAAATTCCTAATAGTGATTTTGGATAAAGAAAAGTCTTTTCCAACGCTGGATTATTTGCGCATATACGCCAATTCTTGATAGAGACATGGACGTTTTTTGCGTATATGCGCACAAACTCCTAAATTAATACCGATTTGTTTAATTCCCTTTAGATACGTGAAGTATTCTGCGCACCCGCATTGTTGTTGGATTTTGTGCTCTGACAGATGCGCCAAATCTTAAAAGAGACGTGAAATTTTTGGCGTACATGCGCAGAAATTCCTAATTGTGTTTTTGGATAATAAAGTCTTTCAACTTTGGATTATTTGTGCAAACACGCAAATCCTTAATACAGACGTGGATTATTTGCGTATATACGCAGAAATTCCAAAAAACGACTTGTATTATTCCCTATAGATACGTAGAAGTCTGCACATTGTTGGACTTTGTGAGCTGATAGATTCGCCAAATCTTAATAGAGACATGCAAATAATCCAGCGTTGGAAGATCAAAAACATTTTAAGAATATCAGCATACGTATCTAGGACTCAGTGCTCATATACGCAAATAATCCAGCATTGGAAGATCTACGTACGTACGCACTATACACTATACTCATGTCTCTAGGTACTTGCTCATATGCGCAAATAATCCAGTGTTGGAAGGCAAGACTTAATTATAGGAATATCTGCGTACGTAAGCAGAATACATCCATGTCCCAAGGTACTTGCTTGTGTGCGCAAATAATCCAGCGTTGGAAGGTCAAAATCATTATTAGGAATATCTGCGAACGTACGTGTGGACCAAGACAAATAGATATTTGGTTTGCACGCATGATCACTAAGTCTAGCGTTCTTTTAATAGGGCATGAGGCAAGCAAACAGTATAAAACCATATCAGACGCCACTATTTGCTTGCAGAATTGTCTATTATGAATTTGAATAAAACTGAAAAAACAAACAAACAACATCCAAACACCTTTAAAAGGAAATGTTCTGGCCCAAATGATAAATACGGTTAGAGTGGATGTGGATCAAAGAAACCCTCCTTGGTAGCATTATTTCAAATACCTGGGTGGTTACTGTTAATACTCTGATAATCATCCAGGACAATTATTTCATTCGCCCTCGTTGTATTTCGAACACGGCTACGGGTGAACCTCTGATTCTCTTCTCCAACCACCAATCCATTCTCAGCGCCAGAATTTTTAACACTTGAGCGATAACTATTAATTCCCTGATTCTCTTCCTCGACCATCAATCCAATTTCCCTGGCAACATTTCGAACACTTGAGCGATAACTATTTGTCCCCTGGTGCTCTTCTCCGACCATCAATCCAATTTCGCCGGCAGCATTTAGAACTCCTGAGTGGCTAATACTGTTCAGTTGGACCCAGAATAGAAGAATGGTAGCCCCCGTAGCAATGGTCAGGTAGTGGAAACACTTGCGGATATGTAAGCGAACCATATTATCTGCAAAGTAAGATTGAGTTAGTTAACTGCACTTGTCATGCGTGGATATTTCTATATTGTTCCACTCCAATTAACAAAATGGCCATCAGAGATTAGTTTAATTTGAGCCACCCGTTCAGATGTTGTTTGTAGATTGTTTTTTTTATATCTCTGTATTTTTAATTTTACCCGTCTTTTTCTTAAAAAAGGGTATATTAATTTCGCACCAAAGTCGGTCCATCGTCCGTCCGTCTGTCCGTCCGTGCGTCCGTCACGTTTCTTGTAAATGTATCTCCTCCTAAACCATTAGAGGTAGCAACTTCAAACTTTGTAGCTGAATAGGTCACATGATGTAGAGGGTACTGAGCAACATTTCGTGTGACCTTGACAGGTTAAAGGTCAAATAATGTATTTTCTTTAAATGAATCTCCTTCTAAATGGTTAGACATAGCAAATTCAAACTTTGTAGCTGAATAGATCACATGGTGTAGAGGGTACTGGGCAATATTTCGTGTGACATTGACCTTGGGGTCAAGGTCAAAGGTCAAATAATGTATTTTCTTGTAAATGAATCTCCTCCTAAACGGTTAGACGTAGCAACTTCAAACTTTGAAACTGAATAGGTCACATGATGTAGAGGGTACTGGGCAATATTTCGTGTGACCTCGACCTTGGGGTCAAGGTCAAAGGTCAAATAATGTATTTTCTTGTAAATAAATCTCCTCCTAAATGGTTAGACGTAGCAACTTCAATCTTTGTAGCTGAATAGGTCACATGATGTAAGAGGGTACTGAGCAACATTTCGTGTGACCTTGACCGGTCAAGTATTTAATTTTCTTGTAAATGCATCTCCTCCTTAACCTGAGGTCAAGGTCATAAGTGAAATAATGTGCTTTCTTGTAAATACATCTCCTCCTTAATCGTTGGACGTAACAACTTCAAATTTTGCAGATGCGTTGGTTAGATCAGAAGCGGGTATTTGCGATGGTGTAGCATCGACTGAAGTCTAGATCCATTTAACAAAATAGCAACCAGAGCTTAGCTCTGGTTGCAATTATGTTAAGTGGAGTGGAACCCCTGGAAGAATTCTGGAAGTGAGCATTAAAAATAATATTTGGGTAAGATGTTATTGAATTTGTACGTTTTTTTGTTTTATGGTTAGATGTTGTTTGACACTTTTTTCTATCTACTCTGTTCAAAGGAACTCCTAGTATGTGAAACGATTTTAAGTTTGGACTAGCAGTTCGTGTAAAAATTACTTTACAGCGACTAATATATATTGTTCGGCGAATTGGCACCGTTTGAGTGCTTTGTTAGAGGGTCTTATGGTAAACATTCTAGTTGAATTTTTTGAAATTCAAAGGTCCCGCATTTAAAAAGAGATGTCGTTAAATATTATTTTAGTTATAACTCTTACGGACATTTCGATTAGCTGAGCATGAGCAAAACGGTCCGTGCAACTTTGAAACATGTAGCAGGCTTTATGAATTTATGTTCATTTGACAACAGCTTCAAACAGCTATGTACATATTTTTTATGCTAGAAAAGTGATACCTGTTGGATTTCTTTTGCTCCGGTATTCAGTTATATGTACTGTTGAGTCCTTATCTTTCCTTTATCTCCTTTTTATACATTGATTTATATGTTCTGGGAGATGATGCATGTATGAGTTAGGGGTCTTTCAAGCAAACCAAACATCTATGTGCCTTGATCAACATCTGAACAAAGGATGAGGTTGGCGCCGTGAGACCGGTTAAAGCCATCCAGTAAAATATTTTTACTGACCGTTCCAAGACGATACTTCTTTTGTGGATCATTTGTGTTTTGTCTTCTGATTGTCATGCTTTCGGGTCTTTTCATTGCTGCCTTTTGGTCACCTGCTGGGAAAGGGCTGATCTCTTGGCTCTTGTTTGTGATGTTTAATTGTGTTTCTGTCATTTTTCCATGTGGTATGGTACTTGATTGTATCGATTCCTGATCTTTGCCACCTTTCTTACTTTGTAACGTAATGAAATTACACCCATTACATATCGCACATACGAGGGTTCATCAATAATTTCGTGATCCATAGCCATTTAACATAGCGAAATGAAATTTGTAAGGTCAAAGGTCAATCATTCTCCAATCAATTCAGCATTAGGCGACGTCAATAACGTCACTATTTATGACGTAATGTAAATAGTCTGACGTCAAATAAGCTCCGAAATTCAAGAAGATTTGCATGCTGTCTCCGGGGACTCTTGTTTATGAATTGATATTTACATTTCCTCTGCGAGTCTTTGAAAGAACCTTTACATTTGAGATGTGGTTCATACCTTCATGAACAAATCGATTAAAGCCACATCCATATACGCGCCATTTGAGCGTGCTAACGTCAAGTCCATCCAATAACGTTGCTTGTTTACTGACGTTTGCGTGGTGTTGAACACGTATCGCCATGACGTTAAGCGCGGAAATTTGGCGTTTTGGCTATTCCAAACCCTACGTTATGTCTGATTTAATTCCAAATATCTGGAAAACCAGCCAAGTAAGGTGATAATTGAAAATTGATACTTGACTGATAAATTAAATATAAAATGTAAATATAAGTAATTAATTCAATTTTTGGAATGTTCATGGAATCATGAATACTTCGGGTCTCGTGCAAAGTAAGTGAAGCCCGAACTTCACTTACTTTGCACGAGACACGAAGTATTAATGATTCCATGAAAATTCATTTCTTAAATGAATCACTTTAAGGACGGTAGAGAAACAAACGAAGATGACAAGCATACAGGCCGACAAAAAGAGTTGATTTCCATGTCTGGTACTAAAGTAAAGGCATTTTTTTTTTATTTTAGATATACAGGGTATAATCTTAACCCTTAAAGCGCTAAGAAAAATGCATCTGAAAATGTCGTCCGCTGAAGTCGTCTGCTGCAAATAATTGCCTAACATTATTGGCAAATTTAAGTATACAAGCAAAAAGTGTGGACCCAGAACACACTGCTCCTAGACTGCATTCTGATCTGGGTCCTTTCAGCAGACGAGAAAAGCAGACGACTTTTGTTGCGATTTGCGCTTTAAGAGTTAAATCACTTTGTTCATCCGAAAATGGTGTTACTGAAAACTATTAAGCAACTGTAATTAAATCTGAGCTGAGCGCCCACGTATTCAGTGGTCCGGAATTCTGCTGTACCATGATAGTGCAGCAAGCAATTGCAGCATTGTAGTGTTAAGCGTAGTTAAGGAACCTTCACCATCTACCATGTAGTCCAGGCCCTGAGGTTATAAAACTTGAGTACAGTCTCAGACTCAAAATAAAGCACAATGATTGGCTGCTTGCGGACATGTGCCCGCAAGCAGCCAATCATTGCGCTTTATTTTGAGTTTGAGAATGAACTCAAGTTTTATAACCTTGAGGCCAGATGTGTCAATATGTGACTTTTGGGCATTTCTAAATCTCAAAAAAGGGCTGCATGGTCAGAAATACAAGTCCTGAGAGTACAGTCCTGCCAGCAAGGAGTGACAGTGACGCCATGTTTTGTTTACAAAATGATCAGGGACTTAGAATCGATAGATCACTTTGTGTATTAACCCTTAAAGCGCCAAGAAAAAATGCATCTGAAAAATGACGTCTGCTAAAGTCGTATGCTGCAAATAATTTCCAAACATTACAGACAAATTTAAGTATAGAAGCAAACAGGGTGGACCCTGACCAGACTGCTCCTATAGGAGCAGTCTGATCATGGTCCACACTGTTTGTCATAGAGGATTCTTAAACATTATAGCAGACGAGAAAGCAGACGACTTTTGTTGTGATTGGCGCTTTAAGGGTTAATCCTATCCGCATGCCTGGTTGTTTCCCTTAAAGATACTCAAATCAAAATTTGCTGTAAATTGTTACCACTTTATCTCGTTTCATAAATAAAACAAGAAAATATTCATGACTGGAAAGCTCCCTTTGTTTTTCTAAGAAACTATTAAGGCGATGTTTAACTTATGTCTGACTGTATATATCTAGAATACATATGTCACATAATGTAATTACAGTAACAAAAACGTTTTTCTTTGAAGGCATTTATAACTATAACCTTTCTAAACAATAACTGTTTAAAAAAACACATGTCACCAAGCTCGTTTTCCTGCTTCTAGTTCTTTTTCTCCAATACAGTACCTCTAAAAGGACCTCGGACAGTCTTAATGAAGGATTGCCCATAAAAAGTCAGAGAAAAGTTTCAAAGAAAATGATATTTTTCCATGAAAAAGATAGTAGGTTCAACTCCCGAATTATCGGCAAAAGTGTTTGTCTCATTGGACAAGTACCAACTAAAGAATATGGGTTGTAAACTCTGTTTTTGCTATTCAACATATAGAAAATAGAACAAGTTTTACTGAAGTGCCCCCCCCCCCCCCCCCCGTGACCAAACTAATCCTTTTGCATACAGTTGTAGTTTTACATCGCACACATCATTTAAAATGGCATGATTGTTTGATTTAAGCACAAAAATATAGTTATCATTTGTGCATTATTCTAGCCACATGCTCTCAAAATTTGGGCAGATTGAGTAGGAGACTGTCCGAGATCCTTAGAATATTTATGGATTCACTGAATGGGCATGAGGTAACGCCTTTACAGTAACCAAAAATCCTATAATACAGAGTCATACTAGAGCATTCACAGCTTGCATATGCATAGTGAGATTGTAGCTAAAGGCTTAGACAAAAATAACATATAAAACCCAACTGGATAGTTAAAATAAACATGGGCATAGACAATCATAGAAAAGAATGTGTTCAGAAAGCAGCAATGTTCGCTTAGTTGATGCTGTACACCCTAGAAAAAAGTCATGTCAAAATATTTTCTTGGGTGCTAGCCAGGCTCAATAACGCAAGGCAATCTACGCAGGTTTAGTTCTTATCATATAGGCATAATTGGTGTATGCTCAGACAAGCATACACATTGTACAGAGTCATATTAATTGACTTTTCGCTTACTGTAAAGGCGGCAACTTTAATATTCATACCTGGGCGTGGTTCGGCTATTTCATCTGCTAAACAAGGGAAATCAGGTTCTATTTATAATTTGGTGAAGAATTAATAAGTGGTTTGGGCCGCGCAAACGTGCGTGCATTGCATGAAAATACTAGCCGTATACACATTGAACTCACATTTATTAACCATTAAGGCGCATATTCACAAAATGTATGTGATCTTTTTGTCGTCCACTAAAATATTTGAAGCCTCATAGACAAACAATGTGGACCCAGATTAGACTGCTCCTGCACGATCCACAATGTTTGCCTCTATGTTTGCCTCTATGCTTATGTTAAATAGACATTTTCAGATGCAAATATTTCGCTGGCGTTTTAAGGACTAAATCATGACATTGTGTGTTATACTGGGGTAATGGCGCAAAATGAAACAGTTACTTTGGAATAAAACCACGCCTCATTTTCAGCTTTTACCTATGTCTAAGGTAATTACGCATTCATGAGGTGCCGCCGTTACAGTAACCAAACAGTCCTATAATACAGAGTATGCGTAGAAGGCTAAAGGCTTAGACAAAAACAACATATTAACCCCACTGTATGGTTAAAATAAAGGAAAGACACACCGCAGCCTTCGGCCAGTGCTTTCATGGTACCCATTAGGTAGCTCTTGGGTTTCATCGAAGCAACAAAAGGTAGCACTCGTTCACACGACATCATTTTACACAGAAACGTAAGGAGTGCAGAGGCTCAGTTGATGGGTCGTTAGACTGGGGATCGAAGGGTTGCTAGTTTGTGACAAACTGGAGTCACTGTGTTTAGTCCCAGTGGAAGACACGTTTTCGCTGCTTAGTAATGGTTTAACCAAAAAACTGGAAATCGTCAAGACATGACTAAAATTTTTGATTTTGGCGTAACGCATTAACAGAAACAAAGAACATCTAGCGATAAGGCGTACATTTTCCCTAGTTGACATGATTACAAACACCAAATTTTCAAATTGCCCTAATGTTTTTGAAATTGGTGTAGTTTGGCAGTAAAATATGCATAGTAGGCAACAAAATATGTTTCAAAGCGATTCACCATTTACAATATCGTGTAAACGTGCACTTTCTACCCCACCCCTCATTTAACGCCTTTATTCTGGGTGCCGTTTAGACCAGATTTTGAGTAAATGCATTGCGAATTTAAAAAAAATAAAAGTGCTAAAATGTTAAGGATATAAGTGCTCTTCATTTCCAAAACATTACCGTATTCCTTCTGCGCATGCGTACGAAATACACCTAAAAGTGTGACGTTTGTCATTGGAAAAATGAAACTGGTGTCTTTCAGTTTATTTTTAGATGCTTTGCCCCCCTAGACCCAAGATGCCCTTTACATATGTTGTAAATGTTTATAGCGACATGTCGTTGTCCAAAGGGCATCTTGGGTCTAGGGGGGCAAAGCATCTAAAAATAAACTGAAAGACACCAGTTTCATCTTTCCAATGACAAACGTCACAATTTAGGTGTATTTTGTACGCATGCGCAGAAGGAATACGGTAAGGTTTTGGAAATGAAGAGCACTTATATCCTTAACAGTTTAGCACTTTTAGCATTTTGGAATTAGCAATAAAGATTATACATGCGTGGATCCAGAAAGTTTTGTCAGTGGGGTCCAAAGTTAAGTTAAGAAAACATTTTTTTTTCCTTTGTTTTTCTTTGCTTTAGTCTTTTTTTCTTTGTATTAGTGTTTTTTGCTTTAGCTTTTTTTCTTTGCTTAACTCGTTTTTCTTTGCTTGAGTCTTTTTTCTTTGCTTTAGTCTTTTTTTCTTTGCTTTAGTCTTTTTTCATTTCTTTAGTCTTTTTTCTTTGCTTTAGTCTTTTTTCTTTGCTTGAGTCTTTTTTCTTTGCTTTAGTCATTTTTTCTATGCTTTTGTCTTTTTTCTTTGCTTTTGTCTTTGCTTTATTTTTTTAGTCTTTTTGATCTTTGCTTTAGTCTTTATTCTTTGCTTAGTCTTTTTCTTTGCTTTAGTCTCTTTTCATTGCTTTAGTCTTTTTTGTTGCTTTAGTCTTTTTTATTTGCTTTAGTCTTTTTTTTTGCTTTAGTCGTCTTTTTTCTTGTCTTAAGTCTTTTATCTTTGCTTTGGTCTTTTTTCTTTACTTTAGTTTTTTTCTTTGCTTGAGTCTATTTTCTTTGCTTGAGTCTTTTTTCTTTGCTATAGTCTTTTTTCTTTGCTGTAGTTTTTCTTTGCTTGAGTCATCATATTTTACAGAGGGGAGAGGGACCCATACAAATATTCTAAGCGGTTCACCATCGGCCCACCAGCGAAACGCCAAAATCGATATTAAATGGCATTTCGCTGGCGGACCTATAATGGCGTGATTTTCCAAGGGGGTTCTCGACCCCCTGCCCACACTCTAGATCCACGCATGTACACTGAAGCAAACTTATAAACGAACACATTACATTTTTATGCTAGTTCAGAAAGTAAAACTCTGCCATACACAATTTTAATGCTATAAATAAATCAAGGCTCTGTCCAGACGCTACAAGTCATTTCATTTCGTCTTGCACATATTAAATCCGAGTAAAGGTACCCTCTTTTCAAAAATTAACACTTTTCACATCAATATTAGATATTCAACGGACACAATTACCCATTGACATGTTTGATTGTTTGAAGATGTTACTGACTGCCATGATTTAAGATGCATATGAATCAAAAGTTCTGTCACAATCGGACTTGCCATTTCTGTTCCGTAATAACATGAAAACAAGCGCTAAGAGCAGCTTAATATAAGAAATTCGGCTTTAAACATGCACTTTAGGTACAAACTTTGTATTGCTCTGTACATTTTATTATCTGCTGTACGGCATTGACATTTTCATCGATTATTTATTATTTACTAGAAGTCACTGTTCTTGTTTCAAAAAGTAAAAAATGACAAATGCCGTCAAATTAAAATTCACAATTTAAACCAGAAGTTTGTAATCGTCGTGAAAGATTTACCGCTGCAGAACAGACTGATCGAGTTTTGTTGGGGGTTTGTCTTCCAAACTCAGATGAAATAAAACGCAACAATGATTTAACATGTGCTACTGACGATTTTCAGAAATCTAAAAAATGACTTTTTTTCATTTTTAAAGATGCGTGCACAATTTAGTACCGTACATCAAATGTCAAATGTCTTGTGTTTTTTAAGGTACCTGAACCAGTTTGTAAACACCTGCACTTCAATTTGATAAAAATGCACTGAACACTATTTTTCACCTAAAACATTTATTTTTACAGTTTTAAACCCCTCAAATGTAGAATAAATGAAATAAATCGAAATACTTATAAACTTTACTCCGTTGAAATGCTCATGATTAGGTTAGAATTCATTTAAAATTATTGGTGCCATTTTCAGAAATAATGGGTTTGTAAAGTGTTTGTTTCTAAGTTTGTATATTTTATGTGATTCATTTTGTGCGGTCATATACATTCCATTTATACTTTTAAGAAAGAACTCGAAACAAACTTACCTTAATGGAACAGCTTAACTGATTGATAATTAACTAAAACAAGTGAGAAAAGTAGTGATTTTCTACGGTGATATCTTTAGGTCATTCGTATTTTCCTTTAAAAAGTATAATAGAGCCGCGACATATGATTTCCAACAATGTGGCATTTTGGCATGAAGAAACTCAGACGAGCCTGTGCATCCTCCTTTTAAGTTTAGAAAGAAACTCCAAATGATGTTCGGTCAGTAGCTTACATGTAACAGTTATAGACTATTCAAGCGACTTGCAATTGCTCTGGTCAAACTGCGCGTATGCGCAGGCTGATCGGAGCCGTTGCTGGTCGCACATACCACATTGTTGGAAATCATATGTCACGGCTCATTAAAGTCTGGTTGCACCATTTAATAACCTGAGATGACGAATTAAAAATCCGGGCATACGAATTATTATTCCATGCGAACGATTTATTAATTCGTGCTCATGAATTCCTAATTTGTTCGCACGATTTTATAATCTGAAAGCATAAATTGGTAATCCGTACATGTATGAACGATATAAGATTCCATGAGCACGTTGATAATCCGAGGCAGGATCAAATGACAGGGAGTTAAGGCTTAAAGTCTTATTCAACAATAGTTCAGTCATGCAGGAACTCCTCCTGGACAGAGGGAGAAAGAAAAGAAGAATGTGATAGAATTAAATGTCCCGACTCACACCCAAAATTGCCTCAAGTGCAGCCAAATTTTATCCTGCTAACTGGCTAAATATGACAGGGTCATCTCTCTGAGAAATGCAGCAGAGAGTGCTACACCCTACCACCCACTCACGATTACTACGTGCGAACGGAATAATCAGCCAAGCGCACGAAATAAGATTCCGAGCGCACGGAATAATAATCAGTACACACAAAATAGTATTCCGTGCGCTCGAAATAAGATTCCGAGCTTCCAAGCGCACGAAACAAGATTCCAAGTGAACGGAATAGTAATGCACAAACACGTGCACAAACACATAATCCGTTCAAACGAAATAAAAATCAAAGAGTTTGAACTCATGACTTAACTGCTGTCGAAATTGACAGAGCTCAATCAGCAATATTTACATTTTCAAAGCAAGTATTTAATGAACCTTAAGATTTTTGCAACTGTTCATAGCCTTATGAATGACAAACATTTGATTGGCAGCTGCCAAGCTAACTTGTCCGTGCAATACGCTTCGAACATCGAATTCATTCGACAGGAGTGACACTGGTGGTGTGATTTACAGCGAGCTACATCTGAGTCGCACGTGCAAAACAAGCCTCTTTTTTTGCTCCATTGGCTGTCCATTTTCACACTGGCTGTTCCGCTTTTCCGTTTAATACTCCAACAAAACCGTTAATACCATTACATATTAAATACAAAACTGTTTTGTTTCCTAAATTATGAATAATGTCTATATATTAGATATCTATGATAAAATGTAAATATAAACAATAATTTCAATTTTTGGAATGTTCATGGAATCATGAATACCTCGGGTCTCTTGCAAAGTTAACGTGAAGCCCAGGTGGAATCATGAATACTTCGGGTCTCTTGCAAAGTTAACGTGAAGCCCAAGTGGAACGATGAATACTTCGGGTCTCTTGCAAAGTTAACGTGAAGCCCAAGGAGTCATGAATACTTAGGGTCTCTTGCAAAGTTAGAGTGAAGCTTCACGTTTGCTTTGCAAGAGACCCGAAGTATTCATGATTCCATGAACATTCCAAAATTCGAATTCATTTCTTAAGTATTAGTGCCTATGTGAAATTCTTGAATCAATTTAAAATAGGTACCAACATTTTACTTACATGTAAATCTTACACCGAACCGGCGTGTTTAACGACGGAAAATGGTCGGAACTTCTTCATGTAGCGCAAAGCCTAAACGGTACATGTAACATTATACTGGACATGCAGCATCGTCAAAACTGGCCTCATGCAGGTCGACATTTATCTCAAATCCATCAAATTGCTCATTGAGAATTCAAAATCAATTGGCAAAGATTGTTTCTGGTGACTTCTACAATATTAGCATAAACGAATGTTATATGTCAAAAACATGTAACAAAGAGACTTTGCCAGTTTCCAATATATACTTAAGAAGACAGGTGAGCGATTCAGAATCATTTTGCCAATGGCTGCTTGGCATTATTTCGTGAGTACAGGTTATTATATCGTACGCACGGATTATTGTATCATGATATGATTGTTATTCCGTGTGCTCGAGCTAAATCCTGCTCTTGGATTGTTATCTATGCCTTGTTGAAAAACATTTGGTCGTGACTGCCATTGAAATACTGAAGTTTTGTACATGTATACAGGTAAATACTGAGAGATCCCAAATTATCTTATAGTGCATACGAAATGTTACAAAAAATTAATAATCATATGACGTTGTGCGTCTGGGAGTGACATAAGGCCATGCAATAAAATCGATAAACCACTAGTGGTTTACAGATTTTCGGGAAACGTAATGACGTCCATTATAACGCTGCATAAAATAAAGGAAAATCACGTTTTCACACCAAAAATGCAATTTTTAAGTATTTCTAATGTCATGTGATAAATAGAATTTACATTCGTGCTCCTGTATTGAATTCATTAAACTCGTTGCGAAAAAGAGATGCAATTGATCTCTTTTCTCCAACTCGTTTAATAAAATTGATTTCACATGAACACTCATGTAAGATCCTCTATATAGTGCGCACGTATTATTAATCCTTATCCTCGAATTATTGTATCATGCGTTTACATGGATAATGATTGCGTGCATATTATTTTTGCAGTCGTGTGCTTGGTCTATTTAAGAAATTGATTCGATTTTTGGAATGTTCATGGAATCATGAATACTTCGGGTCTCTTGCAAAGTAGGGCTTCACTTACTTTGCAAGAGACCCGAAGTATTCATGATTCCATGAACATTCCAAAAATTGTTTTTATTGCTTATATTTACATTTTATTTTAAATATCTAATATATAGAAATAATTTATAAATAAGCAAACAAAACAGTTTTGTATTTAATATGTAATCGTAATAACGAGTTTGTTGGGGTGTAAAACAGAAAAGCGGAACAGCCAGTGTGAACACGGACACCCAGTGGAGCAAACAAGAGGCTTGTTTTGCACGTGCGATTCAGATGTGGCTCGCTGTCAATCACAACGCCAGTGTCACTTCTGGCGAATGAATTCAATGTTCGAAGCGTATTGCAAGGCAGCTGTCAATCAAATCTATGTCTTTCATGAGGCAATGAAAGGGTTGCAAAAATCTAAAGCCTTCATTAAAGCCTTGCTTTGGAAATGTAAATGTTAATTAACATGCACATGGCTTTGTAAATCGTTAGGTAGTATTATAAGCTCCTGGCACGCATTGGGTATTATTCACGGTTCGAACGGCTTATTAAATTGTGCCCACGGAGTAAAAAATGAATGTCCTTAAGGTACCACCGTACTTATCTTATTTGTCAAACTGACCTAGCTGTTGAGTAATCGACCTTTGGGAAATGCTAACAAAAAGGCACAGACCAGCCTGCACATCAGCGCAGTCTGATTTGGGTCTTTGTTATTCGCCTATTGCGGGGCATTACATCGAACCTCGCTACGAGTGAAGTTTCAATTTTCTAACTAGTCTCTGTAGCTGAGCTGACTGGTTGGAACTTTACCTGGTTGGAAATCCAGAACCGGCCGAGGTC
>CAXHUL010000743.1:0-14000 GCA_964019695.1 Loripinus fragilis
GTCTTTGATATAGCACCATGCTTTCCGGATAACAGTAAACTGAAGTTTCAAGTCAAGTTTCCTGGTCAGTATTTTCTAATCTTAGTCACAAATTATTCTGGTTACCACCCTTTACGACAATTGTAGTCTTCCTTCTCATCGACTTATGATAAGAAAAGATAGATAAGATAAAGTCGGACCATGAGCTACACTTATGATTATAGCAAACATATATCAAACACATAACAAAGAAATCTAGATAAGACATGTGAAAGAATAATCATATGTACTCTGAAGGCCTAAATTGGAAACAATATGGAACCAGATCAGACTGTCTGTTCAGGGTCCAAATCGTTTTATTTCTATCGTCAAAGTTTTCTGGAATGCATTTGAATACACTGTGTAAACCTTATTAGCAAAAGAATTGATAGGATAAAGGTTAAACGAAACATTTCCAAACATATTTCTACTTGGTAATTTCGATTTATCGTTACACTTCCATTTTGGTATGTATGCACTGATAACTATAAATTTATATCATGCAGAATGTATGTAAGAACGTATTTCAAAAAGCATTAATTTTATAACCAGAAATTACCACTCACGTAACAATGTCGCCAACAGAAAAAATATACAAGAACATAGACAAACTACTGGATTGTCAACTTTATAATTTTCGCAACAGCAGACTCAATTTCTTTAACCCTTAAAGCGCCAATCACGACTGCAGCAGACGACAGATTTTGCGACATTTTCCCCAACTTTCGACAAAGATACGGTATGATATTACATGAGAATCGTCAGTCAGCAGACGATTCTCATTGTTTGTTAGATTGATTTAATTCTTTACGTCAAATCAACAATATTTCAGTTAAACAGGGACGGGTCTTCCTGGGTTGAACTAGTACTAAGCTAGGATAAATGTGTCTTGCTCAAGGACGACAACAGTAACGCCGGTGAGGCTCGAAACCGCGGCCTCTCTGTCTTGAGTTAAGCACTCTACCACTGAGCCACTGCGCATGAAATATCATGCCTTATTGGTCATTTTTTAAAAAGCGACAAAATTTGAAATTGTCATCTACTGCAAATTATTGGTGGCGCTTTAAGGGTTAACGAAAAGTGCAACAGTTTGAATGTCCCTAGCATGGGCTTAAGCACTAATCTGTTTTCTGTCAGAAGCTACGAATCCTGCATAATAATAATAATAAGAAAAACAATATCAACACTATCAATTTATGGGGAGAAGTTTTATCAACTCCACAACGCGCAATGATAGTTGTTGCGTCCCCTAATCTGTAAAACCAAAGCCTTCCAAAATAGAGTAAGCCTACACGTGCAAACCTCAGACTCTGTAACATCTGACTTGTAGAAGCAAATATAAAATAAGTCAAGTAACCATCTCTCTTTTCCTTGGGGAGATAATATAAAAAAGTTCCAAATGAGCTGACTCAAAATTTGTTGTGACAATGGCATCTTAAAGATATTATGGCCTCTCTAAATTGATATTTTTTTATTTTCGCCATAACATTTTAATGCATATTTGTTACTGTCAACAATATGGGCCTCGTCGTGAGCGAACCTGTCTACGCAGGTTTGCGAACAACAAATGTGCAGACCAGTCTGCCTATACGCGCAGTCTAATCAGCGCCTTCGTTATTCACTTAATGGAAAGTATCATATCTAGACTTGCTTCAAGCGAAATTTCAATGTTCTAGCTAGTCTCTGTAGCTGAGGAGACTAGTTTGAAACTTGCTTTGTGGCAGATCCCAAAGACAGTTTTTCTTGCGATGAGGCCCATATTATAATCCTTAACTCTTTCCTTTCTTGTGACAACTTTTGTTGTGTGCTGATAACCTTTGAAAACAGTTTTGACCCAGATCGCTGGCAACTAAACGTCGGTTCTGATCTGGATCAAAACTATTGGATAGTTTTTTCTGACTGATCGTCTCAGTCAAAATCTAATGTGATAGCTAAAATATTGAATATTTCTTTGCTTACAGGAACTTACAAGAGATCTGCAGGTACTATGCTTAAAGATATGGCCCACAGAGAGTTTGCTCGACATCTTAATGTGTCTTTATTAAGGATACAGGAAGTGACATTGCTTTATGATGATTTCTACCTTTATATCTCAGCAACACTTTTGGACAGACCTCCACCACCAGGTAAATTCTTGTTATACCCATAACGCACTACTCACACTAAAAGCGTTCGCTGGACATCTTAATGTGTCTTTATTAAGGATACAGGAAGTGAAATTGCTGTTTGATGATTTCTACCTTTATATCTCAGCAACGCTTTTGGACAGACCTCCACCACCAGGTAAATTCTTGTTTTACTCTTAAAGCACCCCTCACACTACAAGAGTTGCTCGACACCTCAATGTGTCTTTATTAAGGATACAGGAAGTGACTTTGCTATATGATGATTTCTACCTGTATATCTCAGCGACCCACCACCAGGTAAATTCTTGTTTTACCCTTAAAGCACCACTAACACTATAAGAGTTTTCTCGACAACTCAATGTGTCTTTATTAAGGATACAGGAAGTGACTTTGTTATATGATGATTTCTACCTGTATATCTCAGCGACACTTTTGGACAGACCTCCACCACCAGGTAAATTCTTGTTTTACTCTTAAAGCACCCCTCACACTACAAGAGTTGCTCGACATCTTAATGTGTCTTTATTAAGGATACAGGAAGTGACTTTGCTATATGATGATTTCTACCTGTATATCTCAGCGACCCACCACCAGGTAAATTCTTGTTTTACCGTTAAAGCACCACTAACACTATAAGAGTTTTCTCGACAACTCAATGTGTCTTTATTAAGGATACAGGAAGTGACTTTGTTATATGATGATTTCTACCTGTATATCTCAGCGAAACTTTTAGACAGACCTCCACCACTAGGTAAATTCTTGTTTTACTCTTAAAGCACCCCTCACACTACAAGAGTTGCTCGACATCTTAATGTGTCTTTATTAAGGATACAGGAAGTGGATTTGTTATATGATGATTTCTACCTGTATATCTCAGCGACACTTTTGGACAGACCTCCACCACCAGGTAAATTCTTGTTTTACTCTTAAAGCACCCCTCACACTACAAGAGTTGCTCGACATCTTAATGTGTCTTTATTAAGGATACAGGAAGTGACTTTGCTTTATGATGATTTCTACCTGTATATCTCAGCGACACTTTTGGACAGACCTACACCACCAGGTAAATTCTTGTTTTACTCTTAAAGCACCCCTCACACTACAAGAGTTGCTCTACACCTCAATGTGTCTTTATTAAGGATACAGGAAGTGACTTTGCTTTATGATGATTTCTACCTGTATATCTCAGCAACACTTTTGGACAGACCTCCACCACCAGGTAAATTCTTGTTTTACTCTTAAAGTACCACTCACACTAAAAGAGTTTTCTCGACATCTTAATGTGTCTTTATTAAGGATACAGGAAGTGACTTTGTTATATGATGATTTCTACCTGTATATCTCAGCGACACTTTTGGACAGACCTCCACCACCAGGTAAATTCTTGTTTTACTCTTAAAGCACCCCTCACACTACAAGAGTTGCTCGACATCTTAATGTGTCTTTATTAAGGATACAGGAAGTGACTTTGTTATATGATGATTTCTACCTGTATATTTCAGCGACACTTTTGGACAGACCTCCACCACCAGGTAAATTCTTGTTTTACTCTTTAAGCACCCCTCACACTACAAGAGTTGCTCGACACCTCAATGTGTCTTTATTACGGATACAGGAAGTGACTTTGTTATATGATGATTTCTACCTGTATATCTCAGCGACCCACCACCAGGTAAATTCTTGTTTTACCCTTAAAGCACCACTAACACTATAAGAGTTTTCTCGACAACTCAATGTGTCTTTATTAAGGATACAGGAAGTGACTTTGTTATATGATGATTTCTACCTGTATATCTCAGCGACATTTTGGACAGACCTCCACCACCAGGTAAATTCTTGTTTTACTCTTAAAGCACCCCTCACACTACAAGAGTTGCTCGACACCTCAATGTGTCTTTATTAAGGATACAGGAAGTGACTTTGCTTTATGATGATTTCTACCTGTATATCTCAGCGGCACTTTTGGACAGACCTCCACCACCAGGTAAATTCTTGTTTTACTCTTAAAGTACCACTCACACTACAAGAGTTGCTCGACATCTTAATGTGTCTTTATTAAGGATACAGGAAGTGACTTTGCTATATGATGATTTCTACCTGTATATCTCAGCGACACTTTTGGACAGACCTCCACCACCAGGTAAATTCTTGTTTTATTCTTAAAGGCCCATTGACAAAACACGGACCAGTCACAGACTCACGGACTCACGGACTAATAGAAAAATGGTAAAGAATAAAGATTAATTGAGATCTGTTTATTGTTTTTTTAACCCTAATGGTCCGTAATGAACCCAATCCTGTGATTGCTAGCATTTGATGGGCATATATTAGCGATATTTGACGTTAGTCTGTAGCTTATAGGTCCGTGAATGGACTGGTCCGTGAATGGAATAGTCCGTGAATGGTGATTGTTAGCATTTAATGGGCTGGTCCGTGAATGGTGATTGTTAGCATTTTATGGGCTGGTCCGTGAATGGAATGGAATGGTCCGTGGATATAGTTTGACTTTGGTCCGTGAATGGAATGGTCTGTGAATGAAATGGTCTGTAAATGGAATGGTCCGTGAATAGAATGGTCCGTGGAGAAAAAACAAAAACAAAGAAATGACACCATTTAAGATCTACAAACCAGGCATTTTATTCACGGACCATTCCATTCACGGACCAATCCATGGTCCGTGGAAAAAAAAACAACAACAAAGAAATACCATTTAAGATCTACAATCCAGGCATTTTATTCACGGACCATTCCATTCGCGGACCAATCCATGGTCCGTGGAAAAAAAAACAACAACAAAGAAATACCATTTAAGATCTACAAACCAGGCATTTTATTCACGGACCATTCCATTCACGGACCAATCCATGGTCCGTGGAAAAAAAAACAACAACAAAGAAATACCATTTAAGATCTACAATCCAGGCATTTTATTCACGGACCATTCCATTCACGGACCAATCCATGGTCCGTGGAAAAAAAAACAACAACAAAGAAATACCATTTAAGATCTACAATCCAGGCATTTTATTCACGGACCATTCCATTCACGGACCAATCCATGGTCCGTGGAAAAAAAAAACAACAACAAAGAAATACCATTTAAGATCTACAAACCAGGCATTTTATTCACGGACCATTCCATTCACGGACCAATCCATGGTCCGTGGAAAAAAAAACAACAACAAAGAAATACCATTTAAGATCTACAATCCAGGCATTTTATTATTTTTGAAGATCGAATTTGGCGCTGAGTTTGGGTAATAAGTTGACAGCTTGGATGAACCATTTCTTACATTCTGTACATGTAAACATGAAGCCGTGCTCTGGCATGCGACATGTACAAAATATTCGAATGCCTGTAACTTTTAACACAGGCTTTTTTTACAAAAGACAGTTTTCTATGGGGGAAAACAGTGATTTTTTTTTTATTTTCAAGTCCTTGTAACAGATGTCTCCGCATGGAGCCACATTGAAACTTATACTGCTAGGGTCTACACTGTCATTCCCATTCGTTTGTTTGGAGCATTTCATATGTCGCCCAAAGATCTTGGGTAGGGGGGTGCACATGATCTTTGCAACTGCCCTTTCAGTAGCCGTTGACATATAAATTTCCCCGCTACTGTCATATAAATTGACGATGCCATCGTCAGAATTGAAATTTGAAAAGCAAATCCAATGTAATCCAATGTAATCCTCCGTCATTTGGGTGGGTGTTGATTATTTGAACAAATCTTCCGGATACAGGTTGAAACTCCGGTTTTGCAGCATAAAGTACAGACTGCATACCCTCGTCGTAGGGAAACTGTTGTCTTAATACAGCCTGTGTTGCGTCTATTATTGTGTCACTATGCCACCCATTGTCGAAACTTCCTTCAATCCTTCTTTTTTCTTCTTGAGATAGATTTAGGCTGATTCCATCAACACTGAAAAGCCAGATAACATCATTGACGGCATCAATGCTTTGTCTCATTGTGTTTTCTTCTGACGAGAGACTTGGACCGCCTATCTCATCTTCAGTGCAGCACTTCTTCTCTGGAATTTCAATTGCTGGTTCGTCTACATCTCCAGGTCTCGGTTGTTTTCTGCCTGGCTTCTTTTTCCCTCTTATAAATTTTCTTGGCTTGGTGATGTCAGAGTCTTGTCCGTAACTGTCATCGTCCTCTACTGTCATTCTCAGAGCCAGTTTGACAGCCAAAACATGACAACATTTTGCATTTTTGACTGCGCAAGTGCAAGTTTCTTTTGGATACAGCTTAGCAACAAAAGACTGACCTGTGGCGCCAATGACGACAAATGAACCAAAGCTTGGACAGAATGCAATCCGGTTTGCCATTACTATTTCTTTAGCCTTTGCGCGGAAAGATAGATTGGGTTCTGTTTTTGCAGTTTCTGCGTCTTCTGGAAAACCCTTGTTTCTAATTAAGTTTACAATTTCTTTGAAGTCACAGACTGGTGACTGCATGTCCAGAGAGTCCATATCGATTGTTCGTTGTGCCATTGCACTGGTAAGGGTAAAATTGCCAATGGCAGCTCTTCCTCTTCTAATTTCCGATAGGAAATATTGTTGTAGAAAACGAAAAGATAGTAGTATACAATCAATTGGTCCTTCCTTCCAGTTGTTTAAATCCTTAATCAGCCAGTTGAAACCTTCTGATTGGTTAGTTGTGATGCCATTAAAGTCATCCGCATTTACATGTTTTTTGAATATACTGAAGGCAATAATTTGGCAATCTAGATTCCAGGTGCTTCTTGAAATACTGGTTGAATTTTGGCGGCCAGTTTTTACGTTTACTTTCGAGAAGTGGCTGAACGTTGTTCTTTGTTCTAAGAATGGAGAATATGTCATCTACTAGGCGTTTCGACTCTTGTTTAACTTCTTGGTGCTTTAAAGACCAAGCCTCAATGTCTTTTTTTAAATGTCGCCAGCACGCTACAATATACAGGGTGGTTTCTGTCTCAATTGCACCTTTGATGCCTTGCTCCATATCAATTGCTATGGGTACCTGATTCAGTTTTCCTTTCATTCTGTCTCTCAGTACTTTAAACACTGCCTGGTGGTGATCTTGTAATTTTCGTTCATGGATAAGGAAGAGAGCTGGAATGATGGGTTTCTGGATAAAACAACAGTGCTTAAATAGTAGTGGTGATACGTAGAAATCTCCCATAGAAAAAGTAGTGTCATAACTTAGGAGTTGATCGAATTTCGGAACATTTTCTAACACAAATTCAAGCTCGGAGAGGATTTCTTCAAGTCCGCAAATAACCAGTAGATCGGGCATTGTTCTGATGCAGTGGACAAATCCAGTGTCTTCATACACCAGCATGTGAAGGTTTACAAGTGCACACCTTGATGGCCTAGTGGAGTTTTTACCTTTTCTCTCTGGTAATGTACTTGTCTTGTATTTCTCGGCTTAGAGACATATTCACTCCCGTCTCTGTTTTCAGATATAATTTCTTTGTATTACTTATGTGAGCTTTTCTCTGTGTTGCTTTTTACTTTTTCCTCGATCTCTGTCATAACAGAAGGCTTTGTTCTCACAAAAATTCTTGTTTGAATCTTCGAATTGCCATGAGACGTAGGAACAGACAGTGACGAGTCCCCCCTGTAGTGAATGACGACAGTTCCTTCTAGCTCAGGCTCTTTACAAAAACACACCTCCTTTCTAAAGCCCTTATCTGTGATCCTTTTCCTCCCTTCTGTCCTCACCAGCAGATAGTAGTAATATTTCTTGTAATGATGTGATCGACCCTTCATTGTTTTGGAACCTTCATGGGAAAATCTGAAATGAAATTGAGACGGTTCTTTTGAGTACCCACACCTCTATAATTAATGTTTTTTCCCAATAATATCAATGACTAAATTGCCATATCTGAATTACGGCAAGTGTTTTGCTTACCTATGGCCGTCAGCAAGCCAGTCCTTGATCAATTTTTTATCGTTGGGTCTGTATGTAAAGACTTCTCCGTCTTTTGGTCTAAATGGCATAGTAGCTGAACATTTGTGATATAAAACAAATGATCAACCAACTGTATGGTGAGCGGCTCCTGGCGCCCGACCATAACAGGCTCAGGAGTTGGTATTTCAAGCTGCATGGCTACGAACTTTCATGGTTAAAACGTCAGTATCTATGACAACGTTCGCTATGTAACGTTATTTTTCTATCACGGAAGTAGTCCGTGACGGTCCGTGTTTTGTCAGATCAGTCCGTGAATATTGGTCCGTTAGTCCGTGTTTTGTATTTTGGTCCGTGTTTTGTACTTTGGTCCGTGGTTTTATGGTGGTCCGTAACCAGTCCGTGAGTCCGTGTTTTGTCAACCACCTTCTTAAAGTACCACTCACACTAAAAGAGTTTTCTCGACATCTTTATGTGTCTTTATTAAGGATACAGGAAGTGACTTTGCTTTATGATGATTTCTACCTGTATATCTCAGCAACACTTTTGGACAGATCTCCACCACTAGGTAAATTCTTGTTTTACTCTTAAAGCACCCCTCACACTACAAGAGTTGCTCGACACCTCAATGTGTCTTTATTAAGGATACAGGAAGTGACTTTGCTTTATGATGATTTCTACCTGTATATCTCAGCGGCACTTTTGGACAGACCTCCACCACCAGGTAAATTCTTGTTTTACTCTTAAAGTACCACTCACACTACAAGAGTTGCTCGACATCTTAATGTGTCTTTATTAAGGATACAGGAAGTGACTTTGCTATATGATGATTTCTACCTGTATATCTCAGCGACACTTTTGGACAGACCTCCACCACCAGGTAGATTCTTGTTTTACTCTTAAAGAACCACTCACACTAAAAGAGTTTTCTCGACATCTTTATGTGTCTTTATTAAGGATACAGGAAGTGACTTTGCTTTATGATGATTTCTACCTGTATATCTCAGCGACACTTTTGGACAGACCTCCACCACCAGGTAAATTCTTGTTTTACTCTTAAAGCACCCCTCACACTACAAGAGTTGCTCGACACCTCAATGTGTCTTTATTAAGGATACAGGAAGTGACTTTGCTATATGATGATTTCTACCTGTATATCTCAGCGACCCACCACCAGGTAAATTCTTGTTATACCCATAACGCACTACTCACACTCAAAGCGTTCGCTCGACATCTTAATGTGTCTTTATTAAGGATACAGGAAGTGACTTTGCTATATGATGATTTCTACCTGTATATCTCAGCGACACTTTTGGACAGACCTCCACCACCAGGTAAATTCTTGTTTTACTCTTAAAGCACCCCTCACACTACAAGAGTTGCTCGACACCTCAGTGTGTCTTTATTAAGGATACAGGAAGTGACTTTGCTTTATGATGATTTCTACCTTTATATCTCAGCAACGCTTTTGGACAGACCTCCACCACCAGGTAAATTCTTGTTTTACTCTTAAAGCACCCCTCACACTACAAGAGTTGCTCGACACCTCAATGTGTCTTTATTAAGGATACAGGAAGTGACTTTGCTTTATGATGATTTCTACCTTTATATCTCAGCAACGCTTTTGGACAGACCTCCACCACCAGGTAAATTCTTGTTTTACTCTTAAAGCACCCCTCACACTACAAGAGTTGCTCGACACCTCAATGTGTCTTTATTAAGGATACAGGAAGTGACTTTGCTTTATGATGATTTCTACCTGTATATCTCAGCGAAACTTTTGGACAGACCTCCACCACCAGGTAAATTCTTGTTTTACTCTTAAAGCACCCCTCACACTACAAGAGTTGCTCGACATCTTAATGTGTCTTTATTAAGGATACAGGAAGTGACTTTGCTATATGATGATTTCTACCTGTATATCTCAGCGACACTTTTGGACAGACCTCCACCACCAGGTAAATTCTTGTTTTACTCTTAAAGCACCACTCACACTAAAAGAGTTTTCTCGACATCTTTATGTGTCTTTATTAAGGATACAGGAAGTGACTTTGCTTTATGATGATTTCTACCTGTATATCTCAGCAACACTTTTGGACAGACCTCCACCACTAGGTAAATTCTTGTTTTACTCTTAAAGCACCCCTCACACTACAAGAGTTGCTCGACACCTCAATGTGTCTTTATTAAGGATACAGGAAGTGACTTTGCTTTATGATGATTTCTACCTGTATATCTCAGCGGCACTTTTGGACAGACCTCCACCACCAGGTAAATTCTTGTTTTACTCTTAAAGTACCACTCACACTACAAGAGTTGCTCGACATCTTAATGTGTCTTTATTAAGGATACAGGAAGTGACTTTGCTATATGATGATTTCTACCTGTATATCTCAGCGACACTTTTGGACAGACCTCCACCACCAGGTAAATTCTTGTTTTACTCTTAAAGTACCACTCACACTAAAAGAGTTTTCTCGACATCTTTATGTGTCTTTATTAAGGATACAGGAAGTGACTTTGCTTTATGATGATTTCTACCTGTATATCTCAGCGACACTTTTGGACAGACCTCCACCACCAGGTAAATTCTTGTTTTACTCTTAAAGCACCCCTCACACTACAAGAGTTGCTCGACACCTCAATGTGTCTTTATTAAGGATACAGGAAGTGACTTTGCTATATGATGATTTCTACCTGTATATCTCAGCGACCCACCACCAGGTAAATTCTTGTTATACCCATAACGCACTACTCACACTAAAAGCGTTCGCTCGACATCTTAATGTGTCTTTATTAAGGATACAGGAAGTGACTTTGCTATATGATGATTTCTACCTGTATATCTCAGCGACACTTTTGGACAGACCTCCACCACCAGGTAAATTCTTGTTTTACTCTTAAAGCACCCCTCACACTACAAGAGTTGCTCGACACCTCAATGTGTCTTTATTAAGGATACAGGAAGTGACTTTGCTTTATGATGATTTCTACCTTTATATCTCAGCAACGCTTTTGGACAGACCTCCACCACCAGGTAAATTCTTGTTTTACTCTTAAAGCACCCCTCACACTACAAGAGTTGCTCGACACCTCAATGTGTCTTTATTAAGGATACAGGAAGTGACTTTGCTTTATGATGATTTCTACCTGTATATCTCAGCGAAACTTTTGGACAGACCTCCACCACCAGGTAAATTCTTGTTTTACTCTTAAAGCACCCCTCACACTACAAGAGTTGCTCGACATCTTAATGTGTCTTTATTAAGGATACAGGAAGTGACTTTGCTATATGATGATTTCTACCTGTATATCTCAGCGACACTTTTGGACAGACCTCCACCACCAGGTAAATTCTTGTTTTACTCTTAAAGCACCACTCACACTAAAAGAGTTTTCTCGACATCTTTATGTGTCTTTATTAAGGATACAGGAAGTGACTTTGCTTTATGATGATTTCTACCTGTATATCTCAGCAACACTTTTGGACAGACCTCCACCACTAGGTAAATTCTTGTTTTACTCTTAAAGCACCCCTCACACTACAAGAGTTGCTCGACACCTCAATGTGTCTTTATTAAGGATACAGGAAGTGACTTTGCTTTATGATGATTTCTACCTGTATATCTCAGCGGCACTTTTGGACAGACCTCCACCACCAGGTAAATTCTTGTTTTACTCTTAAAGTACCACTCACACTACAAGAGTTGCTCGACATCTTAATGTGTCTTTATTAAGGATACAGGAAGTGACTTTGCTATATGATGATTTCTACCTGTATATCTCAGCGACACTTTTGGACAGACCTCCACCACCAGGTAAATTCTTGTTTTACTCTTAAAGTACCACTCACACTAAAAGAGTTTTCTCGACATCTTTATGTGTCTTTATTAAGGATACAGGAAGTGACTTTGCTTTATGATGATTTCTACCTGTATATCTCAGCGACACTTTTGGACAGACCTCCACCACCAGGTAAATTCTTGTTTTACTCTTAAAGCACCCCTCACACTACAAGAGTTGCTCGACACCTCAATGTTTCTTTATTAAGGATACAGGAAGTGACTTTGCTATATGATGATTTCTACCTGTATATCTCAGCGACCCACCACCAGGTAAATTCTTGTTATACCCATAACGCACTACTCACACTAAAAGCGTTCGCTCGACATCTTAATGTGTCTTTATTAAGGATACAGGAAGTGACTTTGCTATATGATGATTTCTACCTGTATATCTCAGCGACACTTTTGGACAGACCTCCACCACCAGGTAAATTCTTGTTTTACTCTTAAAGCACCCCTCACACTACAAGAGTTGCTCGACACCTCAATGTGTCTTTATTAAGGATACAGGAAGTGACTTTGCTTTATGATGATTTCTACCTTTATATCTCAGCAACGCTTTTGGACAGACCTCCACCACCAGGTAAATTCTTGTTTTACTCTTAAAGCACCCCTCACACTACAAGAGTTGCTCGACACCTCAATGTGTCTTTATTAAGGATACAGGAAGTGACTTTGCTTTATGATGATTTCTACCTTTATATCTCAGCAACGCTTTTGGACAGACCTCCACCACCAGGTAAATTCTTGTTTTACTCTTAAAGCACCCCTCACACTACAAGAGTTGCTCGACACCTCAATGTGTCTTTATTAAGGATACAGGAAGTGACTTTGCTTTATGATGATTTCTACCTGTATATCTCAGCGACACTTTTGGACAGACCTCCACCACCAGGTAAATTCTTGTTTTACTCTTAAAGCACCCCTCACACTACAAGAGTTGCTTGTCATCTTAATGTGTCTTTATTAAGGATACAGGAAGTGACTTTGCTATATGATGATTTCTACCTGTATATCTCAGCGACACTTTTGGACAGACCTCCACCACCAGGTAAATTCTTGTTTTACTCTTAAAGCACCCCTCACACTACAAGAGTTGCTCGACATCTTAATGTGTCTTTATTAAGGATACAGGAAGTGACTTTGCTATATGATGATTTCTACCTGTATATCTCAGCGACACTTTTGGACAGACCTCCACCACCAGGTAAATTCTTGTTTTACTCTTAAAGCACCCCTCACACTACAAGAGTTGCTCGACATCTTAATGTGTCTTTATTAAGGATACAGGAAGTGACTTTGCTATATGATGATTTCTACCTGTATATCTCAGCGACACTTTTGGACAGACCTCCACCACCAGGTAAATTCTTGTTTTACTCTTAAAGCACCCCTCACACTACAAGAGTTGCTCGACATCTTAATGTGTCTTTATTAAGGATACAGGAAGTGACTTTGCTATATGATGATTTCTACCTGTATATCTCAGCGACACTTTTGGACAGACCTCCACCACCAGGTAAATTCTTGTTTTACTCTTAAAGCACCCCTCACACTACAAGAGTTTGCTCGACACCTCAATGTGTCTTTATTAAGGATACAGGAAGTGACTTTGCTATATGATGATTTCTACCTGTATATCTCAGCGACCCACCACCAGGTAAATTCTTGTTTTACCCTTAAAGTACCACTCACACTAAAAGAGTTTTCTAGACACCTCAATGTGTCTTTATTAAGGATACAGGAAGTGACTTTGCTCTATGATGATTTCTACCTGTATATCTCAGCGACACTTTTGGACAGACCTCCACCACAAGGTAAATTCTTGTTTTACCCTTAAAGCACCACTAACACTACAAGAGTTGCTCGACACCTCAATGTGTCTTTATTAAGGATACAGGAAGTGACTTTGCTTTATGATGATTTCTACTTGTATATCTCAGCGACACTTTTGGACAGACCTCCACCACCAGGTAAATTCTTGTTTTACTCTTAAAGCACCCCTCACACTACAAGAGTTGCTCGACATCTTAATGTGTCTTTATTAAGGAAACAGGAAGTGACTTTGCTATATGATGATTTCTACCTGTATATCTCAGCGACACTTTTGGACAGAC